>OY855907.1:19400963-19513463 GCA_963693305.1 Meandrina meandrites | reverse complement strand
AGCAAACTCCCTTTGCGCGCGTCTTGTGCGATCGATGCCTTGCGTGATGCGCAGAAGATGTGCGCAGTAACAAAAGTAGGCACCGTCCTTAAGTGCCTTTCTAGCCCAGTACAAATAGCCCTCATTGAGTTATGGCTGTAGTATTTGCCATCGGATGAGCAACCTTCAGCATAAAATCTTCGCAAAATGTTTTTGAGCTCTTCTTATGTACATTCGTGTGATGGCGTGCTAATTGCCATCTCCTTTTGCCAAGCTGAAAAAAATTGTAAACACTCTAAATTGAGATGAAATCACAACTTTTTGTAATGATATTATAACGTTCGTTAACTCAAGAACTGTTAAGTCATTGTAAAACTGGAAGAAACTGTGCAGAAATCTCGCAACAATTGTAATTATTTATGTTGACAATTAAACGAAACGTTTACGAGGAGCTTACCATCAAAAACATTTACTGCGTACGAGGTCGACTTTTTTGTGTTTTCCGGTACGGCTTTTTTGACAAGCAAGTTTATGTCTTCCTCCGAAACAACGGCAAAACGTTCCTCCATCTTAAATTTTTAAAACAAGACTTGCATCGTATTTCAAACTCGAGTTTTGAAAATTGGGGAATATCACTTGAATTGGGGAATATCATTCGCGTATTTCCCAATTTTGGTTGGGGCATATTGTGTCACGTGATGCGTTTTGACCAATCATGCACGAGTGAAAATATTTGATGAATTATATGATTAATTAATTTATTTAATAATGTGTGAAATGAGTACAAATATATCATTCCACTCACACTTGATGGATATGAGTCAGATTATTATGGCCAACTCAGCGCTACACGCCTCGTTGGTTATCTACCGTCTCACATCCAATGCCCGCTCGTGGAAAAATTGTTTAATATTTGTACTTCTCAAGACTGGTTATAGTCCTTTTATTCCTCCTGAAAAGCATGGAAAGTCAGCAAATGTTAATAACAAATCTGTTATTAGACATTTGAGTGTGGACTATCTCAGCTGCAGATTTTAACTTGTCATTCGTATTTTGATTTGCCCTTTGGGCTCATGAAAAGACTGCAAACTTGTAAAAATATACAGGGAGGCTGGACACACCATGATACCATAAATTAAAATGTCTAAATTACATGTACGTGTATGTACTGTTTTCTATTAAGTTAACACAATGCTGTACGTGGAATTCCCAAACTAGAGGGCCAGATCTTCATGATGATGATAATGAGGATGACAGTAATGATATGGATGAGAGCGGACCTTCAACATCAGCTTCACATCACAGAAAAGAGAGAACACCACAACAGGTTAGCACAAAAACACTTACAAAAGTTAGATTTTATTTTTTATTCAGACGTCGTCTTCATTGCTTTTGTCCTCAAGAGTATCCTTAGTTTCCCATGTACATGTAGGTCTAGAAAAGAAATACATGTATTATTTTGTCTAGAGTGGATGAAGACAGACAACTATTCAACCTACACTGTGTGCAAGTCATGGCTAGTGAAGGGCTTAAAAAAAGAACTTGTATTCTGGCTTGCCAATCAGACAAGCAGCTTTCAAATTTTGCTTGCCCAGCAAGAAAATCTACTTGTCCTGGCTAGTGCAGTGTGTAGGTTACAAAGCTTAAAGATGATCATTCTCCATCCTCTGAGTTCACTACATGAATGTGTTAGTCCTGGTTGTAGCGGCCAACTACACTGGGCAAAATCACAATAATCCGTATATTCATTCAGTAGCATTCAGGTAAACACACATTTAATCAGAAACTGCTCCATTCGAACATCTGACAGTCTGAAACTCTGAAAGATTCGCTGAAAAAAAACGATATGCTTGCTTACAACACGGAAATACGAGTGAATTAACCGAGCAAAACTGTACTTACAAGTTATTGTGCCAAATCCCTTGGTATGAAGCAAAACCTAGTTCGCTCACAATGCTCACATGGTAAGAAATGCGCCCTTGCGCTTGTCAGCGGTAAATTACTACTTTGTGTAGTGAATATAAAATGAGACTTGAAACTTACACTGGTTGCCGAATAAAAATCATACATGTAGAATCATAAACTTGTTCAATGTTTTATTCCCTCACTTTTCATTTTCAACTCTTTCACATTGTGTTCCATTATTACACATCACATGACTGACTGACTTACTGTGTGGGGTGGGATAAGGATTTACCCCACTTTTGATACAGTGAGGTAGGAAATAGTAGAATACTGCTTTGTTTATAAATGCTAATGTGTGGCTCTCTTTGTACATGTAGTTGGCTGGAGAGAATTGCATGAGACAGTTACTAGAGGCTTTAGATGGGGAGACATATTCCTTCAGGTATTGTTAATCAATTCCTTCAATAATTATTGGTACTTGGGGGGAGGATCTCTTTGAATTCCAGTCTCCTTTCCTTTGTGTCCAGTAAAAATTGATTTGGACTTAGAAAAAGCTGGAAAACATGAATTACATGACTTGTATTGGTCTATTAATATTTTAATAGACAAAGTATAAGCATTTAATTAATAGTTTTATTATATAATTTTGTATTAACACTGTAATTATAGCAATAATAATTGACATTGAAAAGCCTCCCTGAGGAAAGCCAATATAGTATGTATGTTAAGAGGAACCCATAATGTTAATGCCAAGAAATAAAGTGTATGTGCATACATGTATTCAATGGACACAGAATATCCTGCCTTTCATTCTATACAAAGGGTTAAAATCCAGAAAAAGAGATTTTCAAAGGCATGTGAAAACTCCAAAACCCTGCAGTGGTTTGTGGTCCACGTGGTGCTGAGTCTTCCGATTTTTATTGCTTTAAAGCAACTTTCAGTGTCAATCAAAGCCACATATGTGCATTGTCATGACACAGGCCCTTAAATCCATGCACAGATGTATTCATAAACTCAAAAACACTGTATTCTAATTAACTATTATGATTAATTGATTTTTAATTTTCAGTCACATTCTTCCAATACTGAGTTTTTTCCCGACAAGATCAATCAAGCAAACCGCAGTATTCAAAGGACCACTGGAGATTGGTTCACAGTTGAAAATAAATGTTTATGGATACATCATGGTAACTGAAGTGTAACATATATACATAAACCTTGTTTTAATATATATTAAGTTTGAAAACGGAAGTAGTGTGTGCGACGTGATGACGTAAGGATTGGAGAAGCGCTTTACTGTCAAAAGCAAAAGTAAGATTTAATGGGAAAACCAGCAGAATTAAATGTTGACAGTGACTGCCATGCATGACTTGTTTTTTTTTATTGACCGTGACAAAACAAGACATACATTAATTTACATAAATACCACTCTCACTAGAGATTGGTATACTGTTTTTTATTGGGTATCCAAATACATGCACGTGATGTGGTATACATCTCGTGATTGGAAGTTAACTTAATGAATTATTAATGAGTTTGAGAAGCCAGACAGAATGCATTTGCGTTTATCCCAGCATTAATATCTGTTTACCAATGGCCACGTTTTCAAAGCTACAGCTGAATCTACCAAACAAGATTCTAGGCCGAGTCAAATCACCCACTCTAGACAGTGGTTTTGCTGTTCCGAGATGTTTATATGGGCACGCGGCAAATAACTCTTTTATCGACCTGAAATCAGAGACAGTGCATGGACTACAAATGATCCGAGGGCCGAGCGCCTGATGTCATGCAGCTTTGCTACACTTTCGCTATAATAAATGCTTAAATTCACTATTTTAAATAATCGCTACACTAAATTAAGTTAATTTATAGGAAAAATCGCCAAATGATTCTCTTTTGTGTTCTCCCATATAAGTAAGTGGTATTTATTCAGAGGTCCGAATGTTTTGAAACTGAGCGCTTGTGTCATGTTGTGCATGAGTTGTTCCGGTTATACTAATTGCTGAACTCTAAATACTCGCAGACTACAACTCCTTTCTCACTTTTTTTTATGTCATACAGTTCAAAAGAAATTCATCTCTGACTTAGATTTCATTACCGGTTAGACATCCCGGCTGAAATACTATGCGAGGGAAAATTACTAGTCAGTAATTAGTTTTGTGCATGACAGTCACTTGTGTGTTGTATGCATAAGGCGGGCTTCTTCAGCGACCTTCGCTGGCTATATTATGTTTCCAATACAGTAAGCCATCAAATCCGCTTCATCAAATCCGCTTCGAATGTGGCTATTTATTCACTGTTTCCTAAACGTTGTATACGGGTACAACGCCTCGGACTTGACTTGACTAATCGATAAACATCTCAGCATTTGAAGCGAGTCAAAGCTACAAGCGGCGATCGCCAAAGCATTATTTGAAGACATCATCATAATCCGTGTTGTCTCGTTCCGATCACGTTGCTTAAGATACAAGTTTCTTTTCGACATTTACATACCATCATACAGCTTCATCGGCTTTTTGTAAAACTCAGCTAGAATAATAGCACTGCCTGCGAGTTTCTGGAGTAATTACATAATGCGGCATCACTCGGGCACTCTGAAAACTTCGATAGCTTGCCAAGCAAATTTCGCTCGTTTCTTTGCTTGGCACAATTCAGTTCCACAGCATGGTATCGTATGAAGCGTTTTCCCCTCTTGTAAGTTTCAAGAGCTGTCACAACCCTCTACAAGACATTTAGTGGGCATTTCTTTTCCATCTGCTGCATGTACTTTTCTGAAGGAAACAAGAGAATTACTGCGACGTGCAAATTTTGTGTTCTTGATTTGACGTCACACTCGCACTAGACCTAGACCCCTTCAGACTGGGTAGTGAACCAAAATGGCAGTTTTTGCGTACTTTAACAGGGCACAGAAAATCAAGGATTAAACCAAATCAAAAAATTTTTGCGCAGAAATACTCACAAAAACATGGCAATTTCGTTAAGCAAAAAAAAGTTTTGATGTTAGGTGCACTTTTAGTCAGGTGGCTTAACGACTTGATCGTGACAAGAGTGACAAAAGCATGAAATTTGGCTCACAATTTGCTTATACCCTGCCAAATGATATTAGAAGGGGTGCCCATGTCAATCTGCTCATGCTTCTGTTTTAGGGATATGTCTAGTTTGGACCGAAATCAAGATTTGGGTGTCCTGTGGAACGACTTTCAACGCAGTTGTTTTACCACTGTTTAAAATGAATTTTGCTTTTTTATCTTGTTGTTTATCATTTATTTATGTACTTTGCTATTTGAGTTAAGATTACATTGAAAATAGCGTCAAAAAAGCCACATTATTATAGTTCTAGTACCCAGTCTTTGCTTGGCTTATAACATGGGCAAAAGAAATTGTAGCATAAAAGCAGAAAAAATGAGTGCAATTTGACCGGGTCCTTTCGTGCATCAAATCTAATCTTATAAGGAATGCCTTTATTGGTATGTTTCTGATAATGTGCTCATGCACCCGTTTTAAGAAAACATTTAGGTTTGACCGAAATTGACATTTGGGTTTCCTGTGGTACGATTTTCAACACAATCATTTTACCACTATTTAAAAACAATT
This sequence comes from Meandrina meandrites, assembly GCA_963693305.1. Lineage (NCBI taxonomy): Eukaryota > Metazoa > Cnidaria > Anthozoa > Scleractinia > Meandrinidae > Meandrina > Meandrina meandrites. Next base: position 19,507,985 of record OY855907.1, on the reverse strand, counting down.
TTGCATTTTTATCTTGTTGTTTATCATTTTTAGGTACTTTGCTATTTTAGTAAAGATTGCATTTTAAATAGTGGCAACAAAGCCACATAACAGTACTAATTCCCAGTCTTTGCTCAGCTGATAACAAGGGGAAAAGAAATTGTAGAAGAAAAGCAGAAAAAATGAGCGCAAATTGGCCGCGTCTTTTTGTACATCAAATGTGATCATATAAGGAATGCTTATGTACATTGCTAAAACCCTCACAACTGCCCTGTGCTCTAAGATTTTCTCTCTGGGCTAAGGCTGTCCCAAAGATGCTTGGTCACTTTTGGGCAACTATTCGTATTTCAAACAACTTTCCCTCTCAAGCGGCTTTTTGTATTCTGTGCTAGACCAAAGATTTCTGAACAATGTCCGACTATTGTTTGAAGGCCATATGAATTGTTCTCAGTGAAAGAAACCCTTGTAATTCAACAAATTTTGGCGTTAAATTGAGATTTAGATACTTCTGTTGCCACTGGTTGCTCTCTCCTTTGACCCATGAGAACTCCGTGGGAGGAGAAAGGGTCGAGAAACAGCCTGTATCTCATGTAGCCACGTCGTCCAAATCCCTGACTTGTGTAATGCCCTCCAAGCATAAGCAACAGCTTCTAGCAGCTGAGTGCCATCTCCTCAAAGAATTTCCAGAAGCTAGAGAGATATGTGATCATAATGCATAACAAATCGAGTGCCCTGGACTCTGTGAGTGACACAAGACTGATGCTGTTCTCAAAGCGAAACAGAGACTTGGACAATATTCCTCCAACACAGGTATAACACAATTAGGCTGTAGATTATCGGTAAAAATAATGTGCTGACGACGTTTTTCTTTGATGATACACTTGCAAATTGACAAGAAGGAATTTAACACTTCGTTATCAATACCCATTTTTTCAAAGTGAAAGACAAACTACAACTTGCTGTCTAAACAATTTAAATTTCATGATGCACTTTTGTGCAGCATGCTTGGAGGGCAGTACACCAGACAGGGATTTGGAGGTCGTCCGAACATGCAATGCAGGATGTTCCTCCTTCCACAAAGTTCTCATGGGTCAAAGGAGAGAGCAACCAATGGCAAACAGTTTGGATGGCAATCCCCAAAGTGTCTATGTGTGCAAAGAGTTGATTGAGTGCACCTGCAATGCGAAACAGAGACTTGTGTGAAAGCAAGGTTGGAGTGCAAGCCACTGTGTAAATGTGACTGCCCAGAGAATAAATCTTAGAGCATGGGGCATTTGTGACGGTGTTTGCAATGTACATAAGCATTCTTGGCATAATCAGATTTGATGCACGAAAAGAAGCAGTCAATCTGCGCTCACTTCTTCTGCTACAATTTCTTTTGGCTGTGTTATCAGCCGAGCAAGGACTGTAATAACAAGGATTTGTTGAGGCTATTAGAAGTGCAATCTTTACTTAGCAAGTAACAAGTGATAAAAACGAGATTAAAATGCAAAGTTCATTTAAAGTATAGTCAACTCTCGCCTTGCAGACACCCCGCTATTGCAGACACTCGCTATTACGGACAAAATTCAGATCCCCGGCAAAAACTATAGAGTTTTCACTGGAAATGACTCTCGCTATTATGGAATTACGGACACTTTTGGTGGTACCAAAAGAACAGTTTTATTGTTTTGACTCTCGATAAAGCAGACACCATGAACTTCTCATATGATGTAATTATGTAAAATTGCAGTCTGTTGTTCGCTATTTGTCTGAAACACACTTAAGAAGACTTCTGGAATATATATTTTTGCATCAATTTGTTTAGTAGCTGTACAACAGATTTTGCTTTTTCACTTAAGCTTGCGTCTTTTCCTTCCAGACTCTTTTGGGAGATCAAGCCCTCATCCTCCAATCCCAACGACTGCTTAGCACTTTCACCACTGTTGATAAGCTTGTCATAGTATATGTTATTTCACGTATTTTAAAGGCACTTTTTTTCTCACACCCCGCTATTACGGACTCTCGCTACTACGGTCACTAAACGACGTCCCGAGCGTGTCCACTATGACCAGAGTTGACTGTAGTGGTAAAATAACTGTGTTAAACATAATACCACAGGAAGCCCAAATGTTGATTTCGGTTCAAAGGAAAATATCTCCTATAATGGAAGCTTGAGTGGGAGGCGCCGTGGCCTAATGGTTAGTGCGCTGGACTCCGGATCGGGCGGTCCGGTTTCAAGCCCTGGCCGGGGCACTGCATTGTGTTCTTGGGCAAGACACTTTCCTCTCATAGTGCTTCTCTCCACCCAGGTGTGTAAATGGGTACTGGCGAATTTACTGCTGGGGGAACCCTGCGATGGACTAGCATCCCATCCAGGGGGGAGTAGAAATACTCCTAGTCACTTCATGCTATGGAAACCGGGATAAGCTCCGGCCTGATGGGCCACTAGGCTCGTATGCAGACTTTAATGGAAGCTTGAGAAGATTGACAGCAATGTATATGAGCATTCGTTATATGATCAGATTTTATGTACAAAAGACCCGGTCAAATTGCTTTTAATTTTTGCTGCTTTATTGCAATTTCTTTTGCCCGAGTTATCAGCTGAGTGAAGACTGGGTACAAATACTGTAATGTGGCTTTGTTGCCGTTATTTAAAAAGAAATCTTCACTAAAGTAGCAAAGTACCTAAATAAATGATAAACAACAAGATAAAATAGTGGTAAAATGACAGTGTTAAAAATTGTACCACAGGACACCCAAATCTTGATTTCAGTCAAAACTGTATGTCTCCTTAAAACGGAAGCATGAGCTGATTGACATGGGCACCTCTTCTAATATCATTTGGAAGGGTATAAGCAAATTGTGTGCCAAATTTCGTGCTTTTATCACTCTTGTCACGGTCGGGCCTAAATTGTGTGTTAAGCCACCTGACTATTTAGAGTAAGTGTTGGTGCTTTTGGTTAGGGTTAGGGCTTAGGGCTAGGGTTAAAACAGTAACCGCTTAACCTTCGCTGATTTCATTACTCCAAGAAACAAAAGGTTTCTTTAATTTGTTTATTCCTTATCCAATTATAAAACAATCTCAAGATGCTGCCAGCAAAAGCCGTGTATTTTGCATGAGTAATTTCTGGAAAACGAAGCAATAAAAACAGCAGAAAAAAATACAGGGCAGTGTTTAGTGTTTATGCGAATTACTGTTGTGTAATCAATTATTTTGATGACTTAATTGGAATGATCTAGAAGCACGTGATTGCTGTATATTAATGCGTGGGAATTTCACGAATAAAGTTATTGCAATGTGAATGTAGTGTGGCTCACTGCTTATCACACGGTGCGTAGAAAACACTAAAGTCGGTGACCAGGATGCTTGGACTTCGTGCTGAATTCTGATTGCAAGGATCACACCAACGAGATGGCTGCAGCATTACAATTACCTACTGTCCAACCTTTTCAGCTACATGTGACCAAACAACGTTCGGGCAGCGCTGGTCAAAATGGATCAAAGGTTTGGAGTACTTTCTTACTGCGTCGGATATTACCAACAAGAAGCAGAAGTGTGCTGTACTGTTGCATTTGGCGGGTGCTGAAGTTCAAGCAGTTTTCGAAACTCTCAGCGACACTGGAGAGGATTACGATACAGCGCTGGCTAAACTGAACAAGTATTTTGAGCCGAAGAAGAACATTCCTTTTGAGCGACATGCATGCGTTTCATCAGGCAGTACAAGGGCAAATCAAAACCATTGATGCGTATGTTACTCGCTTACGGGGTCTTGCGAAAACCTGTGAGTTCGACAATGTCAATGAAATGGGTTTATACTCCGGACTTTGAATGTCAAAATTTATCCATACGGATCGGAAACGCCGCTCCCTGTCAAAGGCATGTTTAGTGCTAATGTGTCAATGCCTCGCCTTCACACACGTGCTGATTTTGTGGTTGTTGAGAATTTCAATGCGGGATCTCTTCTGGGCAAGAAAATGGCGACAGAGCTTGGTTTGCTGCGAGTTGGACCTGAACAGCCGAGTATAGTTAACCAGATCACTGTGAGGTCTACTCAAGCGATTGTGGACAAACATGATGCAGTATTTTGTGTTGCCTGCAAACTGAAAGATTACCAGTTTAAGATACATGTTGACCCTGAGGTCAACATGAGGTTAAGTGCTACAAACGCTTAATCTTTGGCTTGTCATCTGCACCAGAAATGTATCAATACGTGATTCAACAAACTCTACAAGGAATCCCCGGAGCACGGAACATTTCCGATGACATCATTGTGTTTGGCTCTGATCAGGAGAGTCACGACAAGAACTTGGATGGGACACTCGCGTCTTGAGAGCAAGGAACTTACACTTAACCGAGAAAAGTGTATTTTCAGTGTACCAGAATTAGTCTTCTTCGGGTTCAAGATTTCTGCTAATGTCTTAGCACCAGATGACAAGAAAGTGGAGGAAGTGAGAAATGCGAGAACACCACAAAATGCAGCAGAAGTGCGGAGTTTTCTTGGGCTGGTGAACTACTGTGCGCACTTCATCCCTCTCTTCGCGACACTTGCGGAGCCATTACGAAAGCTTACCAGGAGCAAGACAGAGTGGATCTGGGGCGAGATCGAGCAGGATGCATTTGATTGTCTTCGAGTTGCTCTCACCAGTGACTGTGTTGTTGCACATTATGATCAAACAGCAGACACGGAACTGAAAGTGGATGCTAGCCCAGTGAGGGTTGTCCAATACTGTCGCATAGAGTCCATTGGAAAATGGGTTCTACCCATTCGATCGATTCGATCGATTTGTGAAATGGAGATCTCTTATTTTCGATCGGAAAGGTGCAGCTTTCCATTGGACTGTTGCATCTCATTAGCGAGACTTAGAGAAATATCGCCGTAGTAGTGGTTGTAGGGCCCCATAAATGTTTGTCGATTCGATCGATTTGTCAAATAATGAACTCTTATTTTCGATCGGAAAAGTGCAGCTTTCCATTGGACTGTTGCATCTCATTAGCGAGACTTAGAGAAATATCGCCGTAGTAGTGGTTGTAGGGCCCCATAAATGTTTGTCGATTCGATCGATTCGATCGATTTGTCAAATAGTGAACTCTTATTTTCGATCGGAAAAGTGCAGCTTTCCATTAGACTGTTGCATCTCACTAGCGAGACTTAGAGAAATATCGCCGTAGTAGTGGTTGTAGGGCCCCATAAATGTTTGTCGATTCGATCGATTCGATCGATTTGTCAAATAGTGAACTCTTATTTTCGATCGGAAAAGTGCAGCTTTCCATTGGACTGTTGCATCTCACTAGCGAGACTTAGAGAAATATCGCCGTAGTAGTGGTTGTAGGGCCCATAAATGTTTGTCGATTCGATCGATTTGTCAAATAGAGAATTCTTATTTTCGATCGGAAATGTGCAGCTTTCCATTGGACTGTTGCATGTCATTACAGGGCCTCCATAAACGTTTGTCGATTCGATCGATTTGGTCGATTCGTTTTGGAAAACCGCTGACCACCATTGCAGTGTCGTGTACAAACATGGCTGGCTTGAGCGGTCGTGCTCGAGTTAGTGAATGTCGCTCGCATTCATTCCAGCCAAATACGGCGTTATTTGGCAGGGTTTTTGGCGCAAAAATTGTACGTATGTTAAAGTGAAAGATAAAGTGGCAAGATAAAGTTAATTTTTCATGGCATTTATTTGTTAGTTTAAACGTTGCATGGCTGATGTGAAATAGCGAAGCATACAGTGTAGTAAAGTGCAAGTGATGGGTAGGACTTAAGCTTAATTATACTTTCTTGAATTGTTTAAAAGGTTTTTGGTATCGACTTTTTTGTGTGTAGTTCACTTTGCAGTGAGTATAATGAGAACAGGTAGTATCTTGAGTAGGAGTTGTCATTTTGTTGGTATTAATAGACCGATAATTGTTGTATTGTTTTTAAGCGTTCAGGGTTCCGAGTGTTCTAGAATATTGTGATGTAAGCCGAACATAAGCTTTTATGTTGTCACTTTGTTGATTGTCAATGACAAATGCGTAATTAGATAGAAAGACGTGTTTGTAGGTGAAAAATCTTTTTCTTGGCATTTTGGGTTAAGGTGTTTAATGGTTTAATCATGTTTAGGTAAAATTTGTAAGCTTTTGTCAATTTAAAGCTTACCCGGAATTTCATTCAATGATCGTTAGGTCTCTGTTTTATTTGTTTCCCGGGTTGTTTGTTTTCAATCTCTTGATAGGTGATATAAGAACATAATACAAGTTGTTGCTTCTTAGCAATGAAGATATATCTATTATTGAGAAAATAGACATTTTAAAACATCTACGAACATCCACGAGCTTCTCTAGTTCTTCATGGACTAGATAATCTGCAATGTAGTCTAGTCTTGGCCTATAAACGCCACCTTACCGAATACGCGATTCACTCCACGGTTTGAAAGCACGTGTCAAATGCTCGGGGGTCAACCCGAGGTACGCAAATGCCCCACCCTCGAGAGGGGCAACATTAGGAAATACCCTGCGGTTGGCCGGGGGGGGGGGGGGGGGGATGGGCACTGCTGGAATTGACTGAAATTGGATTGCCTTGACTGATTTTTTTGAAATTGGGGTTAGGGACGGGAAGGGGGGGGGGGGGGGGGGCACTCTGTGTCACACCGAGAGTATTTTCCTTTTTTTTAGGTTGTCTTTCACAATCATGAACCAATTGAAGAGTTTTGTTGGGTTGCGTCTTGCACATTGCCAAGATGGTAGTGCTCAGGCAGAAATTTGTCGAATACTATTAAAAGTGCTATCAGAAACAATTTTTGTTTCAATTTGGAACGTAAATAGGGGAACATTCTGTTCAATACCCTTTATGTAGGAACCTTTTTAGGCTAACCTGAAGGAATGTAGTTTCTACTGTGAGGTTTTTCTTGCTGAGGTGTATCAGTAAACTCCTTTTTTGCTACGCTGGGTTTTTAGTGGTTGTTATTTTTTAACTCATGAATAAAAATTGTATGTGTTCATATTCCTGAAGTCATCTAAATGGTGACAAGTGAGGCTAATGATGGCATCATTTTGTGTCATTGTAAGTGTGAAATTGTTACCAAATGTTGGTTGAATGGTGGCAAGCAATTGAGAAGTATATTCTGTGAAGCCAACATGAAATCCTTCATTTAGTAGCAGGAAAATGCAGTCCTGAACCCGGTTGGAACAAGGGAAAAAATTTATTGTCTTGAAATAATAAAGGGTTTATTCTAACAGAAAAATAGTTTTATTCAAGTATTTATATTGGCTGAGCTGCATGAGTTCAAATACGATTTGTCCTAGGATTGTGCTTTCAATTTACTTCTGTTCTTATTTTTATGTAATTAAAAGAACATTACAATAGCAGTCTCTATTGAGTGAGAGAAGCTCACTTGTGGAAATATTATTTGTCACTTAAACATAATTTCTTCTTGCAAACATCATGCATGTAATTGTCCTAGAATATATTGTAGTTTGACTGCTCAGTAAAAGTGGTTTTAGTCTGAAGTGGTGTAGGTTATGAATGGGATAAGGGGTCACTGTACCCTCAGCTAGCTACGTTTTTGTCGTGAAATTTTATGAAGAAAAAATTGAATTGAGGAAAAACATAATTTTGTAAGGAATTTTAGTGGTTGTAACCCTGTCACTGCTGAATTCCCTTCAAAAATGCCTTTTTTAACTTTTAAAGTTAATTTTTGATGTTACGAAAGTGATGTTGTCAAAAATTTGTGATAAAAGCACTTTACATAATTACAGCAACATTTTGAGCAGGCTCTGTGTAAGATTGTACTATTTTTCACTTTGGCCTCTTTTTTTGTTGAAATGCTTTCAAATTTTCTGTTGCGCTTTTTCTTCTTTTGTTCCTGCTTTGTTATCCTCACTCTTTTTACTCTTGACTTATTTATTTCTGGCAGAAAAATTTTGGACAAAATCATCGATTAACCCTGAAAAGGGGACGTTAATCCATTAGAATTCTGTTTGCCTGTTCAGGCACCGATTTTGCACCAAAAACGGAGGGTGTTTTTTTCAATTAGCTCTGTAAGAATCCAATTGATAAACAAAATGCATAGTCTAAGGGCCAATTCGCACTAGCGGACAAATTTTGTAACAATCGGTAGATTTCATCATTTATGTGTCACTTGTCACAGAAAACAAGTGCGAATACGTTTTTTGAGACCCAGAACCTGTCCAACAATTCAGGAAAACAAAGAAGCAGTTGTCATATGATTGGTCCGCGTTGCACGCGCGATACATTTTGTCAAACAATCGCAAAAACAAGTGCGAACGACTTGTTGGACAAGTGCAAATTTTGTCAAAACGGACAAATCTTTAAAGGGGCCGATGTCCTGCCTCAAGGCAGGAAAAGTCATGAAGGGTCGCATTCCAACGCCCCTCGTAATGCCAGATAACAATACGTTGTCGATTGGCTATGTGTTTGGTCTGGATTGTACTAAAAAACAACACGCGAAATTTGTCCGCGATAGGCGGCAAAACATGTTTGTGTGCCGAGGTGAGGTCGTGGAAGGATGGTAATACCGGGGTTGGAACAAATGAATGCGGAGGGAACCAGTTTGTGCCGGTAAATGGAGGGGGAAAGAAATAGTTTACTTGACACATTTTCCACGCAGGTCAGCACAAAAACATCACTACACGCGCACTTCAAATGCAAATCGTTTTAAAATTGTTCACCACGTGGACCTGCCTGATTATTTTTGCACAAGACGACCGTGCCGAGAAATGTACCAGGATGCCAGAAGCACGTGGAGAGCTATTGTAATAATAATTACACCTTTTGTTTTCTTCAAAATGTCTCTGACTTGTCGCGACAATTTTGTTTTTGTCAAAAATGTTGTGACATTTAAAACTTGTCCGCTAGTGCGAATCGGCCCTTATGGAAAGATCAATCCACTGTGTCAGTTGCTTATTGGAAAATTGATTGAAGTGCAATATGACATCACTTTGGTTCAATGGCCCCTTTTTCAAATGTTGACTAAAATTGCTTTGGCACTGAAAGGGTTAAGCATTCCTTTGTATATGACTTTCATACCAAATGGGTCTTTTCGTAAACATTATTCTAATCAATAGGTATTGATTGAGCACTAATTATGGTACATAAAGTTTAAGGTTTATGCATGCCCAAAAAGTTTGTGCTGAGTGACTCATCACTGATAGATCTGTAGTTTAACTATTCATACCTGTTATTAATCGAGTTCGAGGTCCGTACTGTAAAATACGGACGGAGTTTTTTCCCGTCGATTTATGGCCCAAGCGCGAAGCGCGCGGGCCATAAATCGATGGGAAAAAACGAGGATCCGTATTTACAGTACGGACCGAGAAAACGAGGTTAATAAGATATTTATTATATCTCTCATTCTGGAGAAAAGAAACCATTTCAAGTCAATCGCGGCTACATTTGAATGACGCGCGCGTCAAATGCAAGAAGAAAGCGAAATTTATTGGCTTACGAAAACACTTTGCAGTTGGCTCGCAGAGACGTGAATCCAAACTTCAAGCGTTTTAATTTTACGATTAATTCGTACAGCTCCTTCCTCTGGAAAGCTAAATACAGTTCAAGATTACTTTGAAATAACTCCTGAAGTGATGTGAAGTTCGATAACTGACAGAGAAGAACAACTCTACTGAGAAGAAAGCGGTGACTGCAAGCAACAAACAATGATTTCGTCGAAAACGTGAACTAAATTGTCAACAAACAACCGGTAAAAACCTCAGAGACCTCCGTCTACTTTTAAGCGCTTTGTTGTGTCGTCCTGAGAGGTGTTTGGTACAGAATTCTTGTTGGAAAATGAGTACACTATCGAACTTTTGTCTGGGGTGAACTCGAACTATCCGGCCGTTTTCAAAATAATAAGCGGACGTCCTTAAAAGTTTGCCGAAGAGACGAAGAGATCGTCAAGAACAGCAGCAGGTACGTTGTTTTCATTTTGAATGTTTTGTTCGTTTACTCTCGACAAAACTCTTTAAATCTTTTTCATTCAGAATTCGACTTCTCTACCTTTCGAGAGAGAAAATTGTCAAGTTTCTGACTTGTGTGATGCTCGGGGTCGGGGACGCTTTCAGTTTCTAAAAGATCTGAAAAATATAGTTTGAATTTTGCAAGACCCTGTCCTTTTCGCCTTTGTTTCTCAAAATGTTTTGTCCAAATGCAGATGTTTTCAAAGTAGCTTTCAATTTTTTCGTTGTAAGAGAGTTTGATAAACAAAACTTATCGCATCAGGAGAACTCTCAAATTTCGCGGGCCGTACTGTAGAATACGGCCCGTAAAATTGACCAATCACAGCGCGCGTACTGTCTTAAAGATATAATAATGATTTGTAAACTTTAAAACTTCCTTTAATTATGTGGCACAAAGAAGTATTTCAAAAGTGATTATGGAACTATTATTTTTTTAATAATATTATTTTGTGGGGAGAGGGGTTGGAGTTAATTTCGTAAAGGTGAACATTTGAAGTTTTTTTGATGGATATAAATCTGATTTGATATTTAGTGGCGTATTAACCAAGCATTTTGGTTTCACAGGCAATAAAAAATGGGGTTATCACTTGTTGGGTTTTACTGTATAGTACCAACATCTATTTCCATCCCTTGCAGGCATTGTGTACACCAAATTTACTTGTACAGGTACTGCCCTGGAAAAGTTCCAGGAGAGGTGAATGGTGACAAAAAATGTGCCTTTGTTATCATTATCATCACTGTTAATTTTTTTGTTCAGATAGAATATTACCATTACATTTAAAGGAAATATTTCTAAGGTGGCATGTAATTTTTTAACAAGGTCCACCCTCAAATAAAGCGCCACACTTGAGGGAAAATTAATTAAATAAGGGTATACACTCAAAAGGGGGGGGGGGGGGGGGGGTATGTCCTATACCATGTCAAGATAAGCACACAAAAACTGTGTTAGTATGTTTATAACATTATGGTCTTTATTAATCACTTGAGTCACCACACCATACTTGGTGTTGGTGTGGTAGTATTTATTGCACAAATGATATTGTCATTCAACTATCATCCTTCTGTTGCTTATTCGTTTGTACCCTTTCATTAAAGGAAAAGATGTAGGATTTTAATGGCTTAACATTAACTTTTAAAAACACTGAATCAATCATTGTAACCGTGGTCTCTTGTATCATGCATAAAGCCCCCTCCTCTCCGGAATTTCCTGGGCCTTTGACCCCCCCCCCCCCACCCCCCTGGAATTTCCAATTCCCTTCGTGGTGGGGGTATGGATATTTTCTGGAACCACACAATAAAATTTGACAAATGTTGCACAATTATTCACAATCCTTGCCACAAAGGTTATTGTGCATACACTGTAATTCACACTGTCAGTACTCAATACAGTAGGGGAGTTCACACATCAGTTGCATCATGGGTAATCGGGGCAAGATGGCGGGACAATAAAAAGGTTGATATTGAAACTGAAAGCTAAATAATCCCTTTTAGACTGAAACATTTAAGAATCCCTCCTCTAAAAACAGAATTATAAGGCAGTGATGTTGCTACAATGAAAATGTAGACATTGTGCCCATTATTTCACATTTTCTTTGCAGACATGTTTTCGTCATAAATTCCAAGATATTGGATTTGGAATAATATATTAGATATATTAATGACTTCTTTGCAAACCAGATATTGAGTGTCTCATCTTTCACCAAAAAAAAAACGTTTTTCTAAAACTAAAGTTGCAAATATAATTTTATGAAGGGTCAGTTAGCTTCGAATTTCGGACCATTGAATTTCCCGCCATCTTGCCCTGATTACCCATGACAAACCTTACGTCTTGAACTCCTCAAAACATAGCAACGAGATTGACAAAAATTATATGTCATTTGCCATTCACGGCACAATGAAATCACTCAGCGAAATGGTAGTATTGCTGCCGCCCAATCTCAATATACAAGGGGAGATGTTCATTTGAAAAGCCTAAATTTCCCAGCTGAGATGTGCAAATTTAAAACTGTGAATTCGTGTCATTCTGCATGCGAGATACCCTGGGAGCAGAGTCTTCTAGAAGGATCGAAGAAGACTCAACTCGCAGGGTACATGCGAGCTCAGCCGATCTATAATTAAATGGCAGTCTGTTTTCCGCGATAGCTTTACTTTATCCTTCTAGAAATTCATCCTAAATGCAGAACATTACGGTACATTACCATTATGCTTTCTGAAGTGTTGAGAAAGCACCAAGTCCGTGAAACAAAGTGTCGTCTGTCAGACGATCTGTTCGAGCTTCTATCAGAGCTAAAAATCTGAAACACCTTCTCAGCTGTGGTACGAAACGTAAACATCTCCGCCAGCGAGGTGGCGCTCGGCACTCACTGATGATTTATTTCGGAGCCACATTGAGTTTGGTCGATGATTTTAATTCTAATAATTATCGTCATATTTAGCGCAAAGGAAATTTTCAGTGTTCGCGTTGCATATATGGGGCGCCTGCGCAATTCCCGCTAAATTTTCGTTACATTTTGTTGACGAGGGCAAAAAAACCAAAAGGCGTGGAAACCGGTCATAGCGGTCCCAAAATAAAATGCCCCCGATAAGACACGATGTCCCCTGTAATATACCTCGTTCTTTCAGCCAGGTGCCGAAACAAGTACGCTACATATGAATTGTCATACGCAGTGTTGAAAGCTAATGCGTGGTTAAAATGGAAACGGGAATCGCAATTGAGGGTGCAATCAGGCAAGATAATTAGATCTGCTAGTTGAAATATTGGCCAATAAATTTTGCCCTTTTGCCGTAGTACCAGCCTTGCAATCAATTTGGTTTTAGGCAAGATAATGACATAATATTGAAGAAATATATTTATTCAGAGTGGAAAAAGTGTCATTTCTCGTTTGTAATCGTGTGGAAAGAGTGTCTTACTGCCTGGTGCCACGTTGTGTTGGGCGGTGCTATCTTTATAACTCTTTACTGATACAATTAGTGGTGGTTAAATGACTAGTGCGGTTAACAAGACGTCGTCCACGAAAAGAGCTAAAGTCATGAATTACAGCGAAGAAACAGCAAAATTCTGAACATGTAATTTTAAGAGAAATTAATAACTAGAATTTGATGTGACTTAAACGAACTGACCATGAATCTAGGTGATGAAATACACATCGAAAAGTAACGTACCTGTTGGAAGGACGCTACCGCGGTCCCGAGGTGGCCATAATGAGATTCAGTAGCTGATCACACGGTAACGAAGTCATAGCCGAAGCAAGCGCGCTAAACACACGAGTATACCTCGTTCTTAAATCCATGAGCCGAACACATGAGTATACCTCGTTCTTTAATCCATGAGCCGAAGCAAGCGCTTAAGCGCTTAGTAGTTGTTGGACAAAATTATGTACCAAAATTATTTACACCTTATTGCAAGCTTTTGTGTTACTGCTTCAAATATCGTATCAAAAGAAATCTTTTCTAACAACACCAAACATCGAAACCAATCTCGAAGTTCCGCTAAATTCCACTAAATCGCTTAAAAGACGCGAGCTTTTGCCTATAGCTTGTGAACATTAAATTTCATTTTCTCAGGCTCTGATAAGAAATTGTTGTACCAAAATTATTTACACCTTATTGCAAACTTTTGTGTTATTGCTTCAAATATCTTATCAAAAGAAATCTTTTCTAACAACACCAAACACCGGAAACAAATTTTGAAATTTCACTGAATTCCACTGAATCGCTTAAAGATGGTTTTACAAAATGACTGCACGTGAGAATTTCCCTATAGCTTGTGAACTTTGAAATTCATTTTCTAAGACTCTGATAAGAAATTGTTGTTGGTGTTATCAGTGATAATTACTTACATGTTTACCTTTTATTTAGGGTAGAAAATAACGCAATAGGATTTAAATTATTCTGGTACTCGATTTTTGTCCAACTTAAATAAATATTACTCGACTTCCTGGTGGATTCCGTCTTAATTATTCGTCGACTCAGAATACCCGGCCACTTTTTTTCGTGTATAAATCTATTGCTCCCGTGCTCCCGTGCTACCGCAGTGGGGTGGGTAAATAATTAAAGTAAGAGGCGTTAAACTACTGCTACCGCGGTCCCGTACTCCCGAAGTCATAAAATAATTAAAATAAGAGCTGTTAAACTACTGCTACCGCGGTCCCGCACTCCCGAAGTCATGGAATAATTAAAATAAGAGGTGTTCAACTACTGCTACCGCGGTCCCGCACTCCCGAAGTTATGGATTCTTAAAACCAGGAATGTTTATGTATTAGTTTATGTTTATGGACTAGCGGCTTTTGCATTAGTCTATCGCTCAGTTCCACAAACTGTTATACTCCCTCCTCCGTTTTTAGAACGAGGAATATTTATGGATTACCACTTTTTGCATTAGTTTATCGGTTGGTTCGACAAACTGTTAAGCGGCCTTTTGTGTTTTTAGAACGAGGAATGTTTAAGCATTTGTATTAGTCGTTTTTCGCCGGCATATCGGTCGGTTCGAGAAACTGTTCTACTCCCTTTTGTGTTTTTAGAACGAGGAATATACATTTGTTAGTCGTCATTCACGTGTATCGACGACTGCACTTGTCGGATCACTAGTAATCTTTTCCATTTGACAAATTGAACGAATCGGTCGATTCGACAATCTTCCACCGGGGTAGCTTTGTCACTAATGAGATGCATGTCGGATCATTTTTCCGATTGACAAATCGAACGAATCGATCGAATCGACAGCACATTGTCCAGCTTATCGCTAATGAAATGCAATTGTCCGATCGACAACAAATAGAATGTTATTTTTTAGGATTGACTCTATGCGACAGTATTGGACATGAGTGAGCCCAGTGGGACTGGGCGTGATTTTACTTCAGCGCAGTCAAGACACTGTTTGTCCTGTGGCCTATGCTAGTCGTACGTTGACTGACGTCAAGCGCCTTTACTCGCAGACTGAGAAGGAAGCTTTAGTGGATGTGTGGGCCTGTGAGCAGTTTCACATTTACTTGTACGGCAAACAATTCACTCTCTACACCGATCACAAGCCCCTGGAGATTATTTACAGCCCCAAATCCAAGCCTCCACTGAGGATTGAAAGGTGAGCACTTCGCTTGCAGCCGTGCCGGTTCACCATCATTCACATGGCAGGAAAGACAAACCCAGCTGATGGCAAGAGGTGCACATAGACCTCTGTGGACCCTTTCCTTCTGGGGAAAGTTTGTTAGTCTGTGAAGATGCATGTACTCGCTGGCCAGAAGTGGTAATTCTGCGTTCCACTACGTCTGCGGCCATAATTGGACATCTTCGAAAGATCTTTGCTATGCATGGATTGCCAGAGGAAGTCGTGACTGATAATAGAGCGAATCTTGTGTCTGAGGAATTTAAGAACTTCCTGGCGACACATGGTATTAAGTATCGGAAAGTTATGCCTTATTGGCCACAGGCCAATGCAGCTGTTGAGAGGTTCAACAGGACAATCGAGAAAGCGATTTGCACCACCCATGCAGAAGGCAAGGACTGGCACACAGACATGTTTATCTTCCTGCTTAACTACCATGCAACGCCTCATGCAACCACAGGAAAGTCGCCAGCACTTCTGCATCTTGGACGAGAGATCAGAACCAAAGTACCTCAAATTGAGACACTGATGTCTAATGATCTGTCAGCTGCACTACAGTCAGCACAAACCAAGGACAGACAAGCAAAGAAGAGCACAAAGGCTTATGCAGATAACAGGGGGGGGGGGGGGGGGGGGGCGGGACAAAGTATTGCTTCAACAGGCGTGGAAGAACAAGCTATCAACTCCGTACGACCCTAAAGCATACACTGTGGTTGACCATAAGGATCCAAGTCTCATTTTGCAGCGAGTGAGTGGATGTGTGTTCATGTGCAATGTGTCACATGTACATAAGTTGCACCAGAACACTATCGCCCAGGAGGAGGATGGTTATGACATGGATGTAAGTGTTCCACAAATAGCAAACCAGGATTTTGATCCTTTACAGGCAGTGGACCAGGATGTATGGAGGCCTGTTCGTGTCAGACGTGCACCTGCACATCTGAGTGATTATCAACTGTGAACAGTGAACAGTTAGAACTGAGCATAACAATTTGTTATGCTCAGTTCTAACTGTTCACTGTTCACAGTTGATAATCACTCAGACTTCTGAATGACATACATGTATTAAACTTTGTTTTGTTGGTTTCACCTATTTGCCAGAAAATAGCATGACTGATTCAGACTGATTTTTAAATTCACTCAAGGGAGGGATTTAGTGTTTATGCAAATTACTGTTGTGTAATCAATTATCTCGATGACGTAATTGGAATGATCTAGAAGCACGTGATTGCTGTTTATTAATGCATGGGAATTTCACGAATAAAGTTAGTTGCAATGTGAATGTAGTGTGGCTCACTGCTTATTACACGGTGTGTACAAAACTCTAAACAGTGTTTAACACCGGCACATAAACAAAGCTGCATGCAAAATTTGGAGTTGTTTTGACAACATTTAATTTTGCAAAAATTTGTGTGGGTCGTTTTCTTTCGCAGCTCTGACAGGGTAAATGGACAATAATGTTATACTTGTTTTTTCTTTTATTGTAAAGGTGAAGGAGGAGAAACTAGCATCATGGAAGAAGCTGTCTGCTGTATCCCGAAAGTCGCCAAACCCGGAGACAATGGAGGTACAGATGCAGAGGTCGCATCACTTGAAAGATGGCACTGAAATAGACAAGGAAAATGTTGTACAAGGTACATGATTGTACAGTGCTAGAGTAAATTTTAAGTAAACTAAGTTGTCCTTACAAAGCAAAAGAGTTTAAATTTAATAAAGAGGTACTTATTGCTTGATGAGTACAGTGCATCACTTGAAATCACTGTGAATGTGAAGTCTATAAGTGTTAAGTTCTATAAATTGTGGTTTAAATTTGCTTTTCATCTGAATTTTTTTAACCAGTTTGGCTTTTATTTCCTTTGTTTCAGATTATGATAATGGTTTTCAAGCACTCTACAAAGTTATTTGAAATGCATAACATACAACAGATAAATTTTAAGGCTCTATGTATTTCGGCGGGTCTAAAATGCTGGTAGCTGGTAACTGGTAACTGGTAGCTGGTACGGGACGTACCATTATAATCGTGTTTGCAAAAAATTTATTTTGTCTGCAAACAATTTTTTTCAATGTTTTTCATACCCCCTCCAAAAAATAATGGTCTGTCCCTAACCAGAATGTGGATTAGGTGGGATTAGGCGGGGGAAGGACCATCATAGAAACACGATTTTGGTATTTTGGTGAGCAAAAACGCATACCAACAATCAAATACACTTGAAGATTCACTTAGAACTTTTATTCAAACAGAAAACCGATATGGTTGTTAATTCTGCATAATGGCACGTGAAGGTGTTCTTCAAATGAGCATTTGTTGTCCAACACAGCAATAACAAACTTAACAAAACGTAGACATGATTTTTGAGTTATCTGATCAAGGAAACTGTTCTGTAGAAGTTAAGCTGCAGTTGCTTATCTCGTAGCTGTTCTATACCAATTAAAAAAATTCGATTCATTTAAAACGTGATCACCTGTAACAATTAATTCTTAACAGTAACAAACGTGAAACATCTCTTTGATGTCACATAGTCCGGTTTGGGAGTTATGTACGTCCCCTTTGAACTAGCTGAACAGAACAAGTCTCAAGCCTAGACACTAATAATGATGAAACAACGCCTAAAAGAATGGCGATCTCTATAACACGCGAGAACACAACTATTGCCTCCAGAAAACACAGCTTGCAATTCGATTCCTAACATCTGATCATAACATTATATCTGCAAAGAAAACGTTTTACCATTCGCATCAAGCGACCCTGAATGCACAACTCTATGTGAACATAACTTTGTGATGATAAATTACACAACTTATACGGCAACTTTTCACTATTATATCAGTACTTATAGCGGAGCTCCAGCGCGCGAAGCACCATGGGTAAGAAATTTTGGTAAACCATCAAGCCGAGAAAATTTGGTACTCACATGACCGTACGAGCGTCCGTCCGTCCGTTCGTACAGACTCTGGGGGAGGGGGAGGGGAGTCACAGGACAATTGTCGCCTTGGTTAACGTTAAATCTTTGATATTGAACTTCCATGTTATGGTCAATTGACAGCTGTCAAAACAAGGTATCCGCTGACCAGTATCACATGACCATACCACGGGCTCAGGCGTAGAGCTAATCGAGGTGACGTATTTTTTGGAAGTTGACCGCTGACCACGTGATGGCTTTCCAATTGATCGCGGGCTCAAGTACTCATTTTTTACTTAGCCTGATAATTTTATCATCGCGTAATTCAGATTTAAATAAAGGGCAAGGTAAATAACCGACAAGCTCTGCTTTTAGGCTTGGCTAAATCTATTTTAGAAATAATTAATTTAGTTTTTTTCTAATGTTAAATAAATGATCTGGACATTTCATTTCAACTTAAACGAAGCGATTGTATGAAAAGGCGGCAAATCTTTGGTACGCTGTTCACCTTTAAAGCTGAATGAAAGACGCGAAGAAAGCTGCTGGTGAACATCGATCTTCGTGAATATTTCTCGCTTTATTTACTCATCTACATCATGGAAACTTATGCCAAATGATTTAGGACAACTTCTTAACGGGAAGATCCGAAATAATTGCCGATTTGAACATGATATATTGGATAACAAGTCAAAAAGAGCGCTATGTCCAGGGTCCGACCTGCGGCTGAGGACGTCTGAATATCACTGAATTGAGCTCAAACGAAAGTGAATTCAGAGCCGATAGAGTTCAGTGAAGTGAAGGATAAAAGGCTACACCGATGGAAAGAAAGAAATTGATGTTCGCTGATAATTCATATAATGTATATGTCGGTGGTGTTGGACTAAGCTTGCAACGAAACTGCCGTGTTCGTCTCCGATATTATTGGGCTGGTTTAAAAGCTTTGCCCTGCAGAATTTACAAGCCTTCTTCAATAATGAGGTAACAAACGTAAATGTATGCACTAAGCATAAGCCTAATTTTATATTGAGAGAATTATACTTCATTTATGAATAAATTTGAAGTTGTGTCGGTTTTCAGATCTTCCGTAAATATTTATTAAGCCTGTTCATGTTTGTACATTTTATACGTGCCAGACACATTTGTTTAGTAAATATTTCGTTTAGACTAATTATTTTCTGTTTTAGTTAGTGGAGTTAAGGCGGGGGTACACCCAAAATTTGCTAAAAAATTCGAACTTTTGTTTTTCTTGGATTTTGCATCTTTAGGTATTAAAGTTTACTATGGAGTAAGAGTTTATGCCAATATTTTTTCTTTTATGCCTTTGCTAGCGATTTTAAAATTCCCGCTTCTGTTGATTTACTTGGTTGCCATAGCAACGAAAACAGCATTTCGTTGTTTTCCAGTTGTTTATAATGTTTTTACGCAGCTTCCCAGACCGCATTTGACTTAGGACACTGCATTTAGTATTACTTGAAGTGATTTGTTGGAGAAAGGCATTCTGGGACAGTTTGACATGTGAATTCAATCGATCGAAATACACTGTGTTTACAGAGCGAGCTAGAGCGATCACTCATTTGGAAGCGATATAAGCTTATATATTAGCGTAAAATTTATCAGAAATGGTCGGAAAGACGGCGAGATCTAAATACAAAAAGAAAAGGAGTGGAAAACCATTTTCTGGGACGCAGAGACATGCAGCAAAAGGAAAGAAACCCGCTCCTGCTGATGATTTCGAAACACAGCCAAGCACATCTGGTGTTGCAAATCGATCGGACTCAGACTCCGAAAAACCCACTGGTTCTTCAAGAAAAAAAATGGAGAATACAAGCAAAAAGCTCTCCGTAGAAAACTCTGAGGATGAGCTTTCCTTCCAACCGGAGAAAAGCGAGGGAGACAGGATTATTGACCTGGAAAACTTATCCAAGGCGGTCTCAAGTGTGCATGTGTGTGATGAAGGTGAGAAATTTAATTCGTTAGTGCTATCATTGAGTCCTTACCAAATTTCCAGATATACATTTTGTCGTGGTACTTGCTTCGACTTTGGCTCCTGAATTCTATAACATTTTTCTGTAGTTATTGGCCTTTTAGATTGAAGAAGCTCCAAAAAGACATTGCCATCTTACTGTTTTGTTATGTTTTTATAGGTATTTTTACACTCCAATATATTTTCAGTTGTTGTGTGTTCCTGTCAAACTGCATGGCAGTCAAATTAATCTCTACTTTGTTATACTTAATTTTTCTGTCTAGGGAGTTTAACTCTAGAAGATGACACAGCAAAAAGACAGGGGCTGATGTCAGAACTGTCTTTACAGTGTAACACCTGCCACGAGTCTACACCATTTCTCACCTCCTCCAGTGTGACCCAGCGAGGAACATCTTATGACATCAACCGCCGAGCCGTTTATCATGCCATAGAGACTGGTGGTGGCTATGAAGGCCTTGCTACATTTTGTAGCATTATGAACATGCCTTGTCTCACAAAAACAGCATATTATAAACAAGTGGATAACATCTTAGACGCACTAGAAGATGAAGCAAAGGAAGAGATGAGGAAAGCTGGAGAACGACTCCGACAACACATCTTAGATGAAAATCCGGAGAAAGATGAGAATGAAATCCTCGATGCTGCTGTCAGCTTTGATGGCACATGGGCAAAGCGAGGGTTTACTTCATTAACAGGTGTAGTGTTTGCCATCTCAGTAGACACTGGAGAAGTCTTGGACTACCATGTCTTGTCCAAATCATGTCAAAAATGTGCTCTAAAAAAGGGAAAATGCACTGATGAAGAATTTGAAGAGTGGCTGTTAGAACATGAGTGTGACATTAACTTCACTGGAAGTTCTCCAGCTATGGAAGCTGAAGGAGCTGTTGTCCTGTGGGGTAGGTCAATTGAACGCCACAACCTCAGGTATAAGTGGATGGTTAGTGATGGAGACAGTAAGGCTTTCAATTCTGTTGAACATATTTATGGCGAAATAACTGTGGAAAAATTGGACTGTGTGGGCCATGTTCAAAAAAGAATGGGAAAACACTTGCTGAACCTCAAAGCCAGAACAAAGGGTAAACTAGCTGATGGTCAACCGATTGGAGGTCGCGGGCGACTAACAGAGGGGAAAATTAAGCAGCTGCAAAAGTATTATGGTCTTGCAATTCGCCAAAACACAATTAAAAAGTCAAACCCAACAGAAAGAGAGGTGGATGTGGCAGTTTATGCGATGAAAAAGAACATCATTGCAACTCTTCATCATAGTGTTAAGTCACAAGACCCAGCCAAGCAACATCGTTTCTGTCCTCCAGGAGAGTCGTCATGGTGCAAGTGGAAGCAGGATGCAGCATCTGGTACTTCAACGTACAAAGACGATGACTGCTTACCAGAGGTCTTTCTTGAAGTCCTTCGCCCTACATTTATGACATTAAGTGAGTCAAAACTACTGGAGAGGTGTGTGCTAGGAACAACACAAAATCCAAACGAGTGTGTAAACTCAATGGTGTGGGTCCGGTGCCCCAAGCACAAGCACCATGGTGTCAAGGTGGTTCGGTGTGCAGTTGCGTCAGCAGTCTGTCACTTCCACAGTGGGGCAAGCAGCAGACTTAGAATAATGCAGAGACTTTCAATCCCTGGTGGAGCATCAACAAGATTGGCATCTCATGTTAAAGACAATAAAAGGAAGAGAAAGTCGGATTTGCAAGCAACTGTGAAAGAAAAGAAACACCGTCAGGGAGAACAGCTTCTGCGTACTCGTCGAGAAGAAGCTCTAAGAGAAGCTGAAGGAGTGACTTATCAATCAGGAGGCTTCTAAAATGATTGTAGGAACTTATTATAGCAAAATGTCAACAAAAGGGCAACAATTAAGGAATAACTCTTGTGAAAATCAATGTTTTTATTTAATTAGAACTTTTAAGTCATTTTTCTCATTACGCATGTTTTTAGCCTTCAAGAAAAGATATCTCATGAACGATTTAGAAATCTCTATGCTTAAAACAATAAGCAGTCTGTCTATTTAAAAATGAAGTATAAACCATTCATTTTCATTCATTCTAGCAGGAGATATCTTTTCTCAAGTAAGCTTTGGTATCACCCAGCAGGTGGTACAATTAACTGTTTGGTATCAGCTTACAATAAACTTTTGAGGCATCAAACATTTTTTTTCACATTCTTTGGCTCATAAGCTTTCTAGAAATATATAGTTTTCTATAGTTTGGAATAATATCTTGCATGTGAAATTTTTTTGAAAAATGGCCTGTTTTTTGGGTGTACCCCCGCCTTAACTGTGATGTTCACTGATGAATTTCGAAAACAAATTATTTAGCTTCACGGCTCAAAATCACAATTTCGGCTCGCTTGCATTTGTTTTGTTTCTCTTATCACAATATCACTGCTTATCAGTGAGTGTGTTGAATTCGCCGGTTTCGTTGCGAGTTACCTGTGCTAGGCTGAATGAGTTCAGACTTAACCTGGAACAGTGTTTTGTAAACAGTACTGGTCATCTGAGGAACAAGCCCTGAACATTCTTAAACATGAAAGGAACTTACCAGAACAGGGGCGTTTACCACCTGTTGTTACTCCACAAGGAATCAGTCGCGAAAGGGCTGAATACCTTTTTAAAGAAATTCGGGAGTTCTGCCGTCCAGGAACTGAGGATCTTGTTGCACCCAAGCCAAATAGTGACTAAGTTTTATTTTATGTGAACAGTTGTCAGTTGAATTAAGAACTACTGACTGTATTCGTTTGAATTTTAAGAGTAACATATTAACATCATTATAAATATGCTTTGCTATGAAAACAGAACTGGGTGTAACTGAAGTGTAATCATTTTCATTAAAAGTACTTTGAATATGATATATGTCTGGATTCTGTATTCCCCCAATTGATCACAAACATCGAATTAAAATTTCGGGCGTTTTTAGTTGTCGTCTGAAAAGACTAAAAAAGTCTTGATGAATACCCTCTCAACTCGCTGATTGAACAACGCATAACATAGAAAAAAATGTTAATGCGGTCCAAAACAACAATTTCTTATTCATCACAACTTTGGTAAGTCTGTTGTCAAGTTTAAGAACAAAAGGGTTTTCAGTGCAGTATCATATTCAGCGAGTCACTCTATGCTCACGCTTTCATTCGTCAGATAAAACTCGTTTAAATCAAACCGCGATAGCAATTTGCAACCTAAGCCTTCAAAAACTACATTACCTACCCACTACACCCTTGCCTTGCGCTCACAAAACCTCCCGCATTTTTTATTTTATTTTGCACGCGCACTCCCGCCGTATAAAAAAGAAAAATATATATATCACCTCTTACTTTACAGAACTTTGGTTTTGAGTCCATTGTCAAGTGTAAGAAAAAAAGGCTTTTCAGTGCGGTATCAAATTAAGCTCGTCACGCTCTGCTCTCGCTTTGATCATTACGATAAAACTCGTTGAAACAAGCTTTCTATTTTCAGTTACTTTTCCTTCACGCGGCATTAAGGAAACTTAAATAAGAATTCATTGACAAAACGGTGAAAAGTAAAACATCGAGCCTTCTTCGCTTAAAGGAATAAGTTTATTGTTTTGCTCGAACAGAACTAAAGCGTGGACTTCGGTACAAGTAATTATTTTACAACGAAATAAGCTAAAGTAAACTGATCGCTTTTTTTACATAGACTGCACAGACTCCTGGAATGGGGGGAGTTTAATTTGCACGCGCACTCACGCCTCATGTATAGTTACTGCTTGATTGGGAGGACTCAATGGGGGCCCCAGACAACATGTGACGATTTTGAAAGGGTGACCGCCCAAACAGTACAATTTTTCTAAAACCCGAAATTTGCCAAGTTATGAAACTAACCCGATTTTGGAAATGGAGTGAAACGAAGCTTTAACTGAAATCGTTCAAACTAGATGATGATATATCCATAGATGAAAACCTAAGGCAGACGATTGGAACGGGATTGAGAATTCACGGGCGAAAAAGGTGACTGTAAAAGTTTTGCGAGCCTCTTGAAAACTTTTCGCCCGTGAGTCCTTAATCCCGTCCTAATTATCATCTGTCGTGGGCCGGAAAAGTAACAATCGCTGCCGTTTATTGATAGTTTTAGCCGCCTGATGAAAAGATTTTTTTCAAATTCCTATTTAGATCGCTTCCATTTCTCTGCATAACGGTATTTTTAACCTCCAAAATATTAGCGGAGCTCTCGCGAACGCGCCCGAACGCCGAACGCGCCCGCGGGCGGAGCATCCATAGTTATAGAATTTGGTAAATCCATCAAGCCGAGAAAATTTGCAATAGTTACGCAGCTCTCGTAAGCTTGTAATTCTACTGGCCCTCTAGTAAGCAGCTGCTATTGTTTTGGGGGCTAGGGGCATTGTTCTTGTTGTTTGTCCTATTGTTCTCTCAGCCACTCATGTGAGACCTTTCGAGAGCTGCATACCGACCCAAAATTTGGTAGTCGCCCGCGTTCGTCCGTACGTGACAGGGCTGAATAACGTCTGCGCATGTGCGGAATGTCATGACAACATTTCGAAAATTTCGGCGCGAACGCGATGCGTGGTTCTTTTGTCGTTTACAACTGAATGGCGAAAATGGGGCAGAGAATTTCCTTTCATTGTCGAATCAAACGTGCGTATTCCCTCTTTCTACTCTGGCAAATCATACTTTGAACATTTTAAAACACACATCGAAGTTTTTTCGAAAATAAATGCCGGGTAATACGACAGAATTTCATTTGCAACTGGTGGCACTTGAAGGATTGAATTCAACCGTTACGAAATATATGTTTATATATTTCGCTTCCCGTGCTTCGTTTTATGAAAGCTACATGTCTGGTGGGACATTTATGGCGATATGAAAGATTGAAGACGCGCTGAAAAAGGTGAGTATTAGGTAACTGAATTTGTAGTGAAAACAAATGCATTTTTGTGTTTGTTAAAATTTCACGTATATTGGCTTATGTTTATAAACTTTGTGTTGGCTACGTGAACTTTCTTTGTGATTATGTGATTAACATCAACTTCGATTCATTTAAGGTTAATTTTTGAACGTAAAGCAAGCATATTCTGTCCACAACAATTTTGTTTGGTGACCACTCGTGCTTGTACATGCTTAAATACAATCTATCCGAATCTATCCTACATGGTACAATACGTTTGTTGGAAGTGAGGAAACAACTGTGCTGTTTATTACAAAACTGCTACACTGTAATAGTTTCCCTAAAGTGTTTTTGTACATTTAACTTAAATATTCAGTGTTTTGTTTCTCTCCGTGGATGTTTTCAGTTAACTTGACTGTTATGATTAAAATGAAACATTTGTGACTGATCCTAGATTATGTGGAATACTGTTGATACGTTTAAACCATGCAAGCAATTCATATGCTGCATCAAGTGGGGCAATGGCTACAAATGCCCCACTTATTCCGTGGAAATGGCTATCAAACAAAACAATTCCATGGCTGGTTGGAATAACGGCCACCGTTTTGCCATTAATAATGTACAAGTAAGCGGTTTTCGAGGTGTTGCAGGCTTCATTAAAGTAGTATGGTAGGCTTGCTGATGGTGTTTGCTCCCTGATAATGCTGGCTGGAAACTCTGCAGAGACCTGGATGCTTCCAAGAGCATTTGTTTGCTCCATTTTTGAGTTATTTTTTTCAAAAAAATAACTCTTAGTCGGCGTGAAGACGTATTTGGCTATTAAGTGGGTGGATGGATGTTGGTTGGGTGGATCATTCATGTATGTATTTCACACCAATCAGATTTGGGATTCTATCAAGGACCAATCAAATTGCGGCTTGTATGTATGGATCGTTTTTATTAATAATTTGTTTTCGGTTCAAGGTACGGCCATTTTTGTTTTGCTATAGATTCAACCTTATTGGGCCGTGTTGGTCTGAAGTCTCTATTCCAGTTCTTGATTTTTATGTAGCTTTGGGTGAGAACATTGTGTGTGGGTTCTGAAACCGAAAAGTGTTTGGAAATTTGATGGTGGTGAAGGTGATTCTCTCGGTTTACCGAATCAACTAGTTCAGTTGACGACAGAATATGGGTATAGTATTTGTTGACCACTTTATTTTAAATTTTATGATGTTTTTGAGTAGAATAAATATGTGTATTGAGAATAAATGTTGTGACTTCCATTTTTAATATCAGTGTTGCGGGTTTGCACAACGTTTTGTTTTTGTCCCCAAATGGAACAAACTGATGCACTGTGGGTTGTTTGTAAGGGCGAGTGTTAAAGAAATTAAACGAGAATCTTTGAGATTCTAACCGCGCGGTGTTTAAACTGTTTTCTCTCGGTTAAAAGTATA
This sequence comes from Meandrina meandrites, assembly GCA_963693305.1. Lineage (NCBI taxonomy): Eukaryota > Metazoa > Cnidaria > Anthozoa > Scleractinia > Meandrinidae > Meandrina > Meandrina meandrites. The sequence continues at coordinate 19,481,785 of OY855907.1, read as the reverse complement.
GCATTAGTAGTTTTCCTATTAGTAGGAGCTTTGGCTAAGTAATAACACGAGCAACCACAAATCTCTCAAGATTTTCCTCCCAAATTAAGAATAACGTAATTGTAATAGGTCGAGGCATGTGCGTTTATTTGGGTTTGAGAGTTGCCAAATAATTGGTATTTTCGTGAGGTTGGAATGTGGCCGGAGTCGGTTCGACGTTTCCTGCTTAGGAATAGTAGGACTTCACATGGGCGGTCATGAGGTACGATCGTTTGAAAAGCTCATGACGTGATGATGTTACAAGGGCACGTTTTGTCTGCTCGGCAAATATTAAATTAGGTGTTTTGACAACGTGGTTGGATGGCACAGCAAGAGAAAATCATCATTTGTGCCGCGAGTGAGGGCCGCAGGAAGGTATAGTAGTCGTTGTGCGAGTCTCGCATTTCAAGCTTCGCATCCGATTGTTGATGGCTATCTTTAGTAGTACGGCGGTGCAATGCGGTTATTTCCGTACCAATGACGTAATGCTTGCAAGTGTTTACGTCGGCCAAATTTATTTTCTTCAGATCTCTGAACTCGCCTCGATGAAACAGCCAAAAGATTCACTTCAACTGGCTAAACCGACAAGAAATAGTCGTAAAATTGCAAACAAATTAGCGACCGTCGCTTCTGGCGAAAAAAACATGCAAAGTAAACATAATCTTGTTTGTCACGTACCGAAAGTGAAGCTGCAACGTCAGCGCATTCCATGGCTGACGCAATGCCTTTTTAGTGTATTTAATATTCCCAACGCAAAGCGGTTGCAGTTGCAGTTACGTTTACTCATAGGCAAAAGAAAAAAAGACAGACAGCTTTTTGGTAGTCTCCTTTGAAGCCATTGTTTGGGCTCGTCACGCAAAAAAACAACAGCTGAAAAGAAGACTAGCTTTTTGGGTGTGCTGTCAAGCGTTTCACACAACTTCATCGAAAGCTATTTTTAGCACGGCCGTGGGAATATCGGTACTGATCATGTTACGCTTACAAGTTAGGGCACGTTTCTGCTCCTGGTTGCGAAATTAAAATTGTACCAGTCCAAGTAAAATCGTCACGTGGTTTGGCCGAAATGCACTGGTGACTGGAGTTGTTTGTTTCTCGCGTTCGTAGAAAGAAACACGTACTTGCTTGCAGAAAGGTTTCTGTTTTATATTGATGATGAAAATAACGGAGCCATTTCAGAAACCCGAGAATATTTTGTTCTTGTTCCATCTGGCTATTCATTTGCAATTTCTGGGTCAATTTGGCTTTCTTAGTGAGCGTGTTTGCGATTTTGTGATCATGTTTACGGTAAATGTTGTCAACAGTTTTCAATCCATGTTCTGATGTACTTAGCGGTTTTCTTTCGGCTTGGAATGAAAGGGGATGGATAGTTAAACATCAAGGTAACCTTAAAAGTGACTACCAGATATTTTTTTCTGTTTACTTTTGAAGAAATTACTGACGTATTTATTGTCTTCAACGGTATGGTTCGATCGATCGGTTGCACACCATAGTCATATTTACAAGGGAAAGCAGCCTAATTTTAGAACATTTGCACAATTTCTTTTTAAATTGTTTTTGAGTTATTTTTCCAAAAGTAGCTCTTAGTCGGCACGATAGACCGTGCACATGAACCATGCACAAATAGCTCAACCCATGAAATAGACCGTCCCAACAGGACTAACACCCAGTTCTACCTTAAGGCACCCAATCAATTAAAAATAACTCCTGCATGCTTAGCGTGCCTATGTTTGTGGCAGCTTCTCTAACACCATTAATAATATACATGAAAAAATTACTCGATTCAGATTGGCTGAGACTGAGTGCAGTTCAGAGGTAACACCAGTGCAAATTACAAATAGACGCGGAAGAAAACAACGACCGGGGTTTTCGCTAGGTAAACAACAGTAAAACACCTAAAAGATAGTTCTAAGAAACCAAATACAATTATTAGCACCTCATTCTGGCTAAATGTACGGAAAACGTCAAGCGAAGAGAAAAAAATATCGCCAACAAAATAGAGGAAAACGAGCTGGCGAGCCGAACTAACAGTTCTGCCCTAAAGTAAAAGGACAAAACAGTGACGACTTGTCCTGGAACCAGACCGCTTACAGAATGATAATAGCTACACTCGACAGGCATATAAATAAACAAGGATACAAGCTTTTCAATCCGGCAAGTAAGTTCTTCGCCGACCAAGTTCTTCGCCGGTCTGTCATGGGAAAACGTCCAACTATAAAAGCGCGAAGTTCAACCGAAGAAGAAGTGGACGTGCTATGACAGTAGGAATTTTTTGGTGCCAAAACGCCAGAAGCACTTACATATCTGTAGTTTGTGGTGGCTTTTTGCATTTATCAACTGCCAGGTTTCTTTCACCTTTGGCCGCTCGAAGCTTACATCTCGGTTTCCAAAACGACCGCCGTCCAATTCTTCAGTTTACGCCGAGCTTTCACAGTCTAATATGTACATTGTCTTTAGTCGGTCATTGTTAACCGAGATGTGCTTCAAAAACGTTTGAAAAACCACAAATTCCCAAGTTTACAGTACAACTGAATGAATCTGAATATTTCGCTCTTGTGAAAGTTTGAACTTGACATGTGTTTGCTGTGCTTCAACCAATCAATTGAATGAAAAATCAGAAAAGGCGCGCGGTGTCAAAATTCAACTGGTTTTCTTTTTCTGTCCCTTTTTTCATGTATATTTTTAATAAGTAATCACATGATTTTTCTCGTGCAATTAGGAATAAATAAGCACTTGTAAATTTTTCAAAGACTACAAAATGCACTCGCCCTACGGGCTCGTGCAATTTTGTTAGCCTTTGAAAAATTAACTTGTGCTTATTTATTCCTAATTGCACTCGAAATCATGTGATTACCTATACAAAACCGTGCAGTATTACCTGCGGTCTTGTCATAGAACTGGTTTCCAAGCATAATGGCTGCAAGAACTCGGTAGACCCAAGTGTTGGTAAGTAACCTTGTACTGTCAAGGGGCTCAGGTGAGCTGAAATATAGTTTGCTGAATGTCAGGGCGAAAAAGGTACATGCATTGCTACCCAGCCTGCCAATTAAAGTAGACTGAGAATACTGTGGTGGGAAGTGCCAGCTTGTGATTCTGTTGCATTTAGTGGGACCAATAGATAGTTGTTGAACAAGGGTGTGTGTCTGAATTGTTGAAGATTGTGACTGGGAGTGTGCATGGGAAGCTTGAGCATTGGGATGGCATGGCTGTTCAATCTTTCCAATAGCTGAAAGAATGCTATCTTCTTTCTTCTCCCAAACACCAGACGTGGAGTACTGCTCTGCATTCCCATTATTTGTTTCACTGTCCACTCTAGTGGCTTTATCATCTTCAGTTTCAGAGTCGCTTGAGTCGTCATCTGATTCGGTACTTCCATTTTTCAGCAGTCCTTCGTTAAACTGAGAAACTTTATTCTTTATCAATTCCTCCAAAGGTTGTTTGCATATGCTGCAACAGTGGTCACTTGGTATACAAGACACATGGAAGGTGTGATAACATGCAAGGCGAACAAAGTCACCACCATGGATACAGTTGTTGCATTCAGGCAGGTCACAACAAACTTGTGGATTTGGCTCCTTTCCTAATGTCTTACTCAGGTTATATGACAGAGGAAGGCACTTAGTTTCAGCTTCAATACCATAGGTCGGGAACTTGTACTTTGGCCATCTTTTCGGTTTTCCATTGCCGTAACATTTACTTGCATTGGGATCTAGAATGTACAAATATGATTTTTTCTATAAAGCAAATTTCACTGAAACTATTTTCGCACAAAATAATGGTTTTTAAGTGCATCTATTGTGTTTTGCAAAGTGCATTAACTTTTGTGAAATTGTTCTGGGTACTAAAGTGCCTGATAAAATATTCATGAAATCCATTTTTCAATTATTATGTACAGTAATTTTTGTCTACAGTTAACCAAACTTTTGTAGTTTTAGTCGTACTTACCACATTAGCTTTGCTGGTGTTCTTTGCTATTTCTGAGAACAACTGAAGAATGAATTCTGCTGATTTTCCAGCAATCAACCAGAAGTCAAAACATGACTGCCCTAGTATGTAGTCTGGTACAAAAGTGCCCCAGAAGTTTGCAAGAAAGCCACTTGAAGCAATCGTCTTGGCAACTCTTGATATGCTGTTAGCATCATCATGGCTTTGAGTGTGAGCTCGCAGTAGTGAATGCCATATTTCCACCTTTTTTTCAACAAATAAGTAAAGCCAGTCCTGTTCAGATTTCCAGTAGTCAGGTAGGAAGTTCTTTTGGTAGTTAGAGTCACTTAGGAAGGAGATTGTTGATTTATCATAGTGTTTCCTGCGCCAGATGTTAAAAAGGATAGCCATTTGTGCCATTACAGACATATACAATTCCAAGTCTCCAGTTCTGAAGATTTGGTATTGGAAGTAAACTAACGGAATGACATCATCTAACAAGTACAGGGTTGATACGAACTCATGGCTTTTGCACAATGTGAACGTTTTTAGCACTCTATCACGTATCATGAGCCAGCCAAGTAAAGCTGCAGTTACACAAAGTGTTGACTGATGTGGACGTGGTTTCTTTGGTAATGTACTACCACCAAGTAAACAGGAAAATAGTTTGTCAAAAAATGCCAAAAGATCAAAACAGTGTCTTCCACTGCATTTAGTGCAACATGAAACTGGCCCTGTTCTGGTATCAATGAATTGTACTTTCCACTGCAGTTGTTAGCTATAAGTTTCTTTGGATAGTACCATCCAGGCCAGTCTGCAGGGAAGGGAAGAAGATTTCTTTCTAGGTAGTTTGCGACATCAGGATATTTTGAAAACACATGGTCTAAAGAGTCTTTATAATTTCTAAGACTTTTCAAGTCTTGCTCGCACTCATCTAAAAGCTGGCAAGATTATAGGCTTTCAATGTCCTCATCATATGGGTGACCATAAACCCCCAAATGTATTCTCAATATTATTTTTTGTCTTTATTTGCTGTCAGTATTGAAACTGCTGCCTTGGCAGTGCAACATAATATTTATAAACTATTGATCATGTATACTGATCAACATATTAGTAAACCTGTTGTGACATCAAACAGTAGATTTAAGCATACATTTTTTAACTTAAACTATTCACCAAGTTTTGGAAATTCCCAGGATTCAGATTTTTCATTTGAGCTGGAAGCTGATCAATGAAGTGGTTGGACATAGCCTGTAACCCTCTGTTTAATGTGTGTTAATACTGCAGAACTGCTTGCTCCTCCAAGGCACAACTTGTCTTCACCTTTGATGTTCACTATGACCTGTCGATGTGGGCTGACATCAGTCCTCTTTACTGCAGGGATTTGTGGGTGTATGTCAACCATGGAGGAGGCCATGTGTGCGATCTTTACACATGCACTTACAGCGAGAACTTGTTGAAGCTGTTTAATGACATGTTCATTGTGTGCTTTGACCATTCCTCGCTTTAAACACTAGATAGTTTTTGGGTTCACGGAAAAGCCAAGCACTGGTCCTGGTGACAGCCCCTGCAATGACAGGCCTCTGATGGTAGAATAAAGACCGCTGTCCTTTTGTACTTGTCATGTCTTCTGTGACCTGCGTTATTATTATTACAATAATTTGTTTAAATTATTTCACACCTTGCATATATTTACAGCAGTGTTTGCGAAATTGTTGTTACAATAGAATTATTTATTATTCCACTATTGCACATCATTTTACCATATTAGGACACAAGAATGTGCAAAATATGACATGTTATTACGACCCAAACTTTGGCAAATTATGGTGGAATAATAAATCCCTTAAAGGATCTAACAAAACTCTCCACATTTCACACCAAGAGCCTTCGGCGTATTTTACGCATCTTTTGGCCTAATGTAATCTCAAATAAAGACCTCTTTGAACGGTGTGGAACTGAACCAATGGCTACCATCCTGATGAGAAGACGCTGGAGGTGGATTGGCCACGTCACTCGCCAAGAAGCCTCCATTGCAAGAACCGCTATGCACTGGACGCCAGAAGGAAAACGAAAGAGAGGTCGCCCCAAGATCACATGGCGACGGACGATTGAGAAAGAAATAAAGGAGATGGGGAAGACCTGGGAGGGCATCAAGTTCATGGCAAGGGACCGCCAGATGTGGAGAGAACACGTTGCTGCCCTACATGCCACTTAGGCGTAAAGGGCATGAGTGAGTGAGTGAGTAATAAATCCCTTAGTCGATGGTGTAACATACCATACGATCGGACATTTTGCTCATTGCTACGCAACCCGCAAAATATCTGCATGCATAATCTATTAAACCAAAATGTATATGTATAAAGATACAGTATATCTGGTGTCTTCAAAAATTTTAACTTAATGTAGTTAATACATGTAAGCACTTTTTCTTGGTTCTGTAGCACCCTGGGTAAAATAATTTTTTAACTTCACACCTAAAGTAAGAAAGAATGTGTATAAGTGACACTGTTCTCTTTTTCTGCAGTGACTCCCTCTCAGCTGACACTCGGTTGTCATCTCTGGTTATAGATTTTAACAGCAGGTCAAACAGCCCTGGGGCATCGTCCTCGCAGAAGTTTCTCATGACAGCTGGATCATATAGTGGCACTTCTGGGCTACTCTGGTAATACCAGAACATAGCTGTCTGGCACTGATGGACAAGCTGGTCAAAGGTACAGTCTGAAAAATATTATGTTTGATTATTTCTGTTTGAAAGGGTATTCTGTTCACTTAGAGTAATACCCTTTCTAATTAAAATACCATCCTCCAATCAATAATCCAACATGAAATGGCAGTTAATGCACTAGGTAATGTGCAGGGAATAGTTATAATTCAGACCATTTAGACAGAAATATTCTGTGTTCTACAACTCAGTTTGTAAAAAAAATGCCCTTGGCATTTAATTTCAAATAGATACAAAAATAACACAAGATTAGTCAATTTGTGGGAGCTACATGTAGTGTACCTGAAGATGTTGTTTCCTTGTTTTGTAGGATTTTTTCAAGTTGATTGGATTTCTTTGAGGCATTGTCCTAAGAAGATTCAAACAAATGGAATTATTCCCATGTTTTTATAAATGACTCTCTTTCATCATAATAAATAAATAAATTGGTATTTCTTACCTTCTGCTGTACCTGATTTTTGTCAGATGATTGTGTACTGGCTGTGGTAGTGGAGGAGGCAGAGCTTTGAGTTTGTCTCTAATGAAAAAAGTAGAAAGCCATAATATTTTTTATAGGGTTAAACAAAATGCATTATACTTTATTTACATATTATTATTAAATAAACACACAAAGAAACGTGTTCCGACCGTTTGTCTCGCTCTTTTTTAAATTTGTTTTTCCTTTAAATTTTAATAATTTTCCGTACAATGGTGAAAATTGTGAAATATATTTCCTTTATTTTCCTAACCTATCGTGGTTTAAACGCGGAAAAGACAGAGTCATCAAAGTACTGTATAGAATAACATAAGTGAACCCACTTTTTTTCGAGAGGTTGGCTTTTGATACCCTAGCATCGATGAAAACTTACGGTCGGTGTTTCGTCGACAACTAGTACACCACCGCGTCCCTGGTCGATATGATGCCATGTTTCTTCCTGCTTGGTCGAATACTTCATAAAGTCTTACCGGTATGGGAGTAGTGCTCATAGTTGACGAATGGCTGGCAAGAGGGCACGAGCAAACATTGTTCCTTGTTGTTAATTGATGCCAGTGAAACTCGCAGACGAAATTTCCGTGCTCCACCATTGCTACTCTGGCCAGTTCTACATTGAGGGCAACCAATCTACCTTTACAAACGAACTTCTCTCGCGTTTTACCTTTCATGCAGCAAACCTTTTCAACAGGATTTTTCCCTTGAGAAAAGGCGAAGACAAACTTCATGTTTCCCTTTTCCAAATGCTCGACTTCGAGCTCAGAATTAACTATTGTTATCAAGACCACTTTTCTGTTGACAAAGATATGCTGCAGAATAGTTTCTTTAGGGGCTGTACCTTAAGGGAAAACCTTAGCTGGTTCGTCTCGGCCTTATCCTCGCGAAATAATAACAAATGCCGGGAAATTTAAATATGCCGCCATTTTGACGCTGGTTTGTTTCCATGGAAATTTTATGGTACCCATTCTCCGGCGCGCGGGATTGCCGCGAGCGAATACGCGCTTGCGCAGACGTTATTTAGCCCTGTCTCCGTACTTACGTACGCACGGATTAGGCCTGGGGACGAGTTTATCTTTCTCCTTGATTTGGAGTCCTTCCGCAAAAAGTAACACAAAAACATTTTTTGGTTTGTTGAGAGCTAACTTAAATGTCATAGAAACTTGTAAGAACACTGTATTACTTCAGCGTTTTTTTTCCTCATGATCTGGACATTTCATTTCAACTTAAACGTAGCGGTTGTCGGCAAATAGCTGATACGTTGTTCACCTTATAAAATTTAACCTGAATGAAAGACGCGAAGAAAGTATGCTGGAAAACATAGTTCTTCGTGAATATTTCTCACTCTATTTACTCATCTACATTATGAAAACTCATGCCAAATGATTTAGGACAACCTCTTAACGGGAAGATCCGAAATAATTACCGACTTGAACATGATATACATCGGACAACACCGAGAGTTGAAGCACTGCGGCTAACCAAGGCTGAAAAATTAATTGAGCTGACATTGAGCTAAAATAAAAGTGAGCTCAGAGCCGGTGAAGTTCACTAAGTGATGGATAAAAGACCGAAAGGAAAGGAGAGATCGATCTTCGCTGATAATTCAAAACATGTCTATGTCGCTGGTGTTGGAGTAAGCCGTACAACGAGTGGCGTTTTCGTTTCCAATATTATTAGGGGTATAGAATGGTCCTTGAAAAATCATGGGTCTCGGAAAATTTTAGGCGAGTCTCGAAATCTCGGCGTAGCAAACTAGAGTCTCGGAATCTCGAGCTCGCAAAAAACAACGCTCGTCTCGGAATCTCGAATTTTGAAATTGAGTCTCCGAGTCTCGCAAACCAAGCGAAAGTTTTAATCAGTTTGAACCGTCACAAAATAACGGCAACGAAAACAGCAAAGCAGAGAGCTACAGAGCGTTAGACTAGCGTTGTAATAGTCTCGCGCTGGGATTTCTAGATCACGGTGTCTCGCGCTCGGATTTTTGAATCGCGAAGTCTCGGTCTCGGATTTTAAATGAGGGTCTCGGCGAGTCTCGGATTTTACCATTCTATACCTCTATTATTGTGCCGGTTTGAAATTTTTGCCCTGCAGAATTTACAAGCCTTCTCCAAACCTGAGGTAACAAACGTAAATGTATATATGCACTAAGCATAAGTCTGATTTTATTGTGAGAATCTGTTTATACTATACTTCATTTATGAACGAATTTGAAGTTGCGTCGGTTTCAGATCTTCCGTAAATATTTATAATTCAATTAATGCTGCTTACAAACCTGTTCATGTTTGTACATTTCATGCAGATATCGTTTATTAAATATTTCGTTTAGGTTAATTGTTTTGTGCTTTAGTTAGTGGAGTTAACTGTGATGTTCATGATTGACCATGATTGGATTTTGATAACAATATCATTATCACTGAAGTTTCACGGATCAAAATCACGATTTCGCTTTATAAATTACAAACTACACGTACAGAAAAATCCTGCGAAACAAAACCGAGTAAAACTACTCAGCGATACTGCACACCAATATATATTTAAGCAATCTATTATCCAACTGCTCTTTTTTATACTCGCTTGCATTTGTTGTTTCTCTTATGAGCGAGTGTGTTGAAATCGTAAACCTATATTTCGCCGATTTCGTTGCGAGTTGAATACCTGTGCTTGGCTGAGTAAGTTCAGACTTAACCTACCGCATATTTGCTTACCAGAAATGAAGAAAATTGAATCAGTTCTCTGCATAAAAACAGCAACGCGTACGGTAAAACAGAATTAGTTAATCATGCAACCAAACTGCAACGAAAAGAACACGGTTCAAAACAGTCAAAACAACATTGTAAGCTTATTCTAAGTTAGTGTGCACCACTTTCCAAATCACAAACTGCCACAATTCTTACACAAAATCTGCTTTAAAATGACTTACAAAACCGGCACCATCAATTTGCAGAGTTTGTTTTCCGCCGTGAGTTTTGTTTGCCGTAGCGTGAGTTCATTTTGTTTACTGTGTTTAGCAGCGAGTTTACTTAGTTTGTTTTTCTGTATTTTGTTTTTGCCTTGAGTTGTTTTTTTTTGCCCTAACTGTTTTGCAGTAAATCAAAACAAGACCAAGGTTTTTTTTACATTGAATAAGTCATAAAGGTTTATTAATTAGTGTACAGTAAACGTTGTATAAAGTTTTACTAAGATTTGTTGTGCGCCCACGTGCGTACGTGAAGGAACCCAATAAAGTGCACTCGTCAATTTTAATTTTAGAACCTGTCACAGCCAAAAAATTCAGAAGGATTAACCTCGAGATATATTGACATTGCTTTCGGCAACAAAACCATGAGAGGTTTTTACATGTAAGATATCAAGTTTAACCATGAGCGATTAAAAATTAATTTATTTTGTACCTATATGGGCCACTGTATAAGCTTAGAAATAGTGTGGCTACTTATTTGCTAACACTGTAATTAAATTGAGCAAAAAAATAATAAATGGGAGCTCCGCTTTTAGGCCTGCATAAATCTATATATTATAAACTTATGGTAACCTCTTATTTCCCCCACGAGTTTCGTGAACTTTCCTGACCAGCGAAATGCTCGGCCGCGCAAACACTGGGACCGAAGACTCTTGTTGTCAACATGGCGGATCAGTCGGCGGATCGATAATATTAGGGAGTTTAAGAAACCACGACGGCGACGCCGACGACAACGTCGATTAAAAAATGAATTTATATTTTAGCTACGAATCTCGCGATACTCTGAAGTCGTTTAGTTTGTTTCTCTCTGTCAAAACTGTCTCAAAACTGAATCTGCAACACAGAAGAGGCATGTTACGCATGCTCAGGCCGTTGTCCCGATTGCATCACGTCGTGTCGAGAACGTGAAGTTTGAGGTTTTGGCGTTGCGAAGAAAATGTGAGTATTTTCCTTTTCAATTTGCAAAGTAGGCGGCTTTATTGACCGGCAAATGGTTCGAAACAGTTGTTTTAGATTCTGCTGATGCATATAATTTGAAAATACAATTATTTAGCCAAGAATTATTCTTCTAATGCGAAGATATTATTCCGACTATTTTTAACAGTGTTTCAAGTAAAGAAGCCGACCAGGAGAATCATGGTGAAATCAAATCTTCTTCCATTTTTGGGGTCGTCAAGAAAGTTCCTCCATCAGAGCTTTCGAGAGAAGTAAAATGCTTTCCTTTGGAGCAAGAAATATGTAAATGGTTAACTGGTAATTTATTTTCACGCTTTGAAATAAAATTATTTACAAAATTTCAATCGAGTGCATCGAATGCAGTGTTAACCGATTTTGTTGTGCATGTGTTAGCTTAGAATACTCCGATACACGCCATTTTTTGTAGTTCCTAAACAAAAAAGTGTGTATTTATTTGTTTAAAACGAGTCTTGAATCATCTACGTTGTCTTTTTTTCGCGTCAAGCATCTTAATGATAACCTTACCTCGGTCAGAACGGCGTTCTCGTCCCAGGCCGGTTACCGGCCACTGCATTCCAAAAGCCGTCGCGTCTCGGATCTTAAAGGAGAAGTTCACTCCATAATGGCCATTTATTTTCTTTACGCCAATAAAAAGTTTATACAAAAATGTGTTATTCACCAAAATTGCAGCTTCCAACGAGCGCTAAATCCCTACGAAATCTTTCTCTAAAGTAGCCCAAAATTCGACAACTGAACGCCGCCATCTTGGAGCCAGTAATGTATGCGTGACGTCAAAGAGCTCAGCCTGAAGTTTAGCGGGAAAATTTAAATACTCGAAACTCCTTGTTTCTTTGTAGTGGCTTTTGTTTGTCAAAATGCCTGTTTGTGCAGCTCCATGTTTCTCAAACAGAGCTCCAAGAGATACAAAAAAACCTTTCACCTTTTCTTTCCTTTCAGACAGGCATTTTGACAAACAAAAGCCTCTACAAAGAAACAAGGAGTTTGAAGTATTTAAATTTTCCCGCTAAACTTCAGGCTGAGCTCTTTGACGTCACGCATACATTACTGGCTCCAAGATGGCGGCGTTCAGTTGTCGAATTTTGGGCTACTTTAGAGAAAGATTTCGTAGGGATTTAGCGCTCGTTGGAAGCTGCAATTTTGGTGAATAACATATTTTTGTATAAACTTTTTATTGGCGTAAAGAAAATAAATGGCCATTCTGGAGTGAACTTCTCCTTTAAGAGCCAATGTTACCAACGGCCAGACAAAAGACGGCAAGTGTCGAAAAATGGATTTCGCTTATATTCTTACCATAGGTAGGTCTTTGTGAGAAACAAATACCAGCATACTTAGTTTGGCTGAATATCGATTTGTTTTCGAGAAAATCGATAATCCTTGAAAACCGCCATATTGCCACTTTCGAAGCTCAAAATTTATGCAGAGTTTCGTAGCTTCGCGTGAAAAAGTAAAGCACTCTGGAAGGAAAATACCGGCCAAATGTTGTAGAATGACATCAAATAAGTACGTCGAAAGCAATTTTAGTCCTTCGTGTCTTTTTATTTACAAAATATAATTAAATTTATTTGGCACACTTTTAATAGGGTTCAAAATTGGTCAAACTTATCGTCTAATTTAACTATGTGCGAAGCGAAATAATTGGTCAAAAATTCGGTATTTGCAAGTCAAAGGACTGTTCTTTACGACTTTAGAAGGATTAGCTGGGGAAATGATTTCGTGCGATGTTTTCGAATTTCAAAGTTGCCTAAAATTCGTCCATTAGTAATCGTGGAGATACCGCCGTTTATGTAAACATTTCACGCAAAGGTTGAATTCTTCCCGACGCGAACTTAACTCTGTCTAATAAAAACGTAGACATGCTTACCCTGATGTTGCTGAAGCATTTTAAGCGTTGTATTCTTCATTCACGATAAAACCCAAACCCGCGGTGAAGTTAGTTAAACGATTTTCTTGACGCCATGTGTCATTAATTTCCTCGCCTTAAAGTGACATCTCTTTTTCATTCGTTCTTGAAAACACTCCAGTCGCAAGTGATCAACGTAACATCCATGCATAGTGTTTTCGCTTTAAATCAGCTTCGAACTGAGAAGCAGAGGAAGATAAACCGGTTCAGGAGACAAACCGTCATTTCAAAAACCGCCATTTGTCCCGTGGCAGCTAATTTATTCACAACGACAATTTCACCTGAAATTGACAACCACTGCCGTGACAAAGTAAGTAGCAAGCACCGTACCTTTTTGGTATCTGGTTAAGGTATTTTGTTATTATTATTTTAATTTGAGCTTAAAATTACACACAGTTGGACTGACCAGAAAAAGAAATTTAAGTCAGTTCAAATAGACCACCGTTTGCAAAATGGTTGCGTGTAAACGCCTTTTACTTCCGTGCCGGAGGTGCTTCGCTTTTCCTTATTCAATTCATATCGTTATTTTCCAAGATCGTCCTTTTTAGATTAAAGCAACAAAGAGATAAAAAAGCTTTATTGCTGCCGTTTGATCACTCTACAGTCAATATTCAAGAAGCATCCCGTGGAGTCCAGCCTGAATAGGTTTCACTAGGGGGATGCAGTGGGAGGGTGCCCAACATCAACACCCTGGTCATTAGCCTTGTAATTCAGTGATGCACCATAGATGCGAAACACTTTAAATAACGAATACGTGTAGTCTGTGAGTCGGGAGTTGACATATTTCACGTTAGACGGATTGTCACTGACTCTTTTTACATTGTTTCGTAGAAGTTTCGGCTATAAATACTTAAGACTAATAAATGCGAGTTCGTTGTTACGCGCTATTTGAATGTATCTCGAGGGTTGCGCGGGTGACCATAACCGCTAATGGGGATACGAAATTGGTTCAAGTTCTGAGAAGGGCAATGTTTTAAGTCGTAACAGCGATATTTTTCACTTCAACAACAACTGTGGCAAACATAAGTGCAAAACGACAAGGCGATGACCTTGTATGCAACAAGGTTAGAGCATGGTGCTGGTGTTGCTCGTGAAGTCGCTGGGAACGTTTCCAGTAAAATATTTAAGATCCTGCCTGATATGCGAGACTTTTGCAACTCACTGGAAATGGATGTGTTCACTCTTTCAGGGAAGCGAAAGCAACCATTAATTCAGCTACAATAATTCTTAATTATTAATATTTTCCTTCAGTATTAGCTCTTTGGAAAGTAATTTTCATTCTAAAAAAATTCTGAAATGTTCAGAAATGAGTGTGTGCGTTTAGACAGTTTTAAAAACACAAATATTAAAATGACATGCAGGGCGGATGAGTGGACAAGAAATCGAAAGAATGATGAATTATGATGAATTATTTGAAAACGATTAACCAATCCAAAAGATTAGAACTTCTCACTATAGTGCCAAACTGTTGCGGCTTCCTCCGATAATCCTGGCAAGGAAGGTAGTCGTCCGTGTAATCGACCGGTCACAGTCTTTTGATTGTTTTGTGTATTTTTTTTTTATCTTTTCAACCCCCCCCCCCCCCTCCCCTCCCCCGGGGATTGGAATCAGATTCCCAAGCAGTCCTTTATACCCGGCAATTTTTAGGAGTATAATATTTGGCTGGTGATTGACCTTAGTGAAATCAGTGCAAGAATTAGCACAAAGACGTCTATCTATGTAATGAGCAATGCCAAGGAACCAAAACGCGTTTGGTTATAAATGATAGCATTTTGTTGTCGAGTTTTTGTATTTATGCTAATGATTATTTCAGTCGTGAAGTAAGCAAAACCTATTTAATATGCCGGCCCACCTGATCAGAACAGCTATAGCCCAGATCATTATTTCCTGTGATACCAAAAGAAACACTACCGTTTTATATTAAAGTGGAACCCCGCTTTATGTACACCCGCTTAATACGGACACCCCGGTATTACCAGATTACGGACAGTTTCGTTGGTCCCGACGAAAACCCCATACATTTTCTCTAACATTAACCCGCTTAATACGGACACCCGGTAATGCGGACAACGGACACTTTTCCGTGTTCCGAGTGACAAACTCTTTTATACATTTTCAACCCCGCTTTACGGACACTGTTTATTTGTGCACTGTACGTGAATTTTCATTGTCGCGATTATTGGCTAACTTGAAGACATTGGACCCTGGTCAAATAATGACAGAATTCGAAGAGTTAAAACCATTTTATTACAAAGAGAAGCTTAATAGCGTGACTTCCGGTTTTTGACCCTTTCACTTTCTTTGCCTTTTGCTGCAGCTATCGCTTGTGTCGCAAGCTAAAAGCTTCCGTGCAAAATAAAGTTACCGACTTTTTCAAATGGGTTGGTAGAGTTTAAGAACGGTTACGAGCTTCAGTTACAAAGGAAACTTTATAGAAAACGTTCTGTTGCTGTTGAAATGCGTTTTATTTCTTGTATATAGTAGAATTGCGAGTGTATGACTAGATCGTACGGTTTTCGTAAAAACTATTAATTTTAGTCAGAGTTCACAGTTTTTATCTGTTACAGTTACAGTACAATTAAACAACGTTTTGTTGCCGTAAAATCGTTTGTTTTTGCCTTTGCGTCAAAAAAAAAAAACATGTATACGTGACTTTTTTTTTCTGAGACCCCCATTAATACGGACAATTTGGCCTGTCCCCTTGGTGTCCGTATTAACGGGGTTCCACTGTACTTGCTACTCTGGCAAAGGTGTGTAATATAATGCTAGTAGCAGGGTAAAAATACCAAGTTGAGGTATTCTAGAGTAAAACGTCGTTGCGTTTTTTGAAACGTCATGTGAATATAGAATGGTATCTATTTGCACATGCCTGAGCTGGCGTCACCACACGTCCAGCGAGTGGGGGTATTTGATGACATTCAATGTTCACGTTTCCCGATTCTCTGGGTGAGGTATAAAAAAGAATCGTTGACTCACTTAAATCCGTTTTACAGCGGGTGATTATGACCACTATGGGTATTTGTTTTGCTGACAGCCTAGAATAAATCAACGAGCTATGAAATGTGAAATGAAACTTGTACATGTACTAATGCAGTCTTTTTATGTAACTGTTGTCTAAACGTTATGTCAACGCAATACTATTTTCGTAAGTGAGGAGGCGAGGCAACTACCTCACACCGCAGCTCAGGCGGGGACACCTTCTCCACCGCTAACCACCCCCCCCCCCCCCTCCCCCCAAAATTCGATCTTATTCAGGCTGGATTCTACAGGATAATCCTTGAGTATTGACGGACGGCCGATCTAGCGGCAACAATAAGACTATTATTTTATCTCTTTTTACGTTTCAACTTAAAAAGGAAGTGCCATGATATGAATTTTAAAAGTGAGAAAAAGAGAAGCGACTCAACAGAAGAACTTCCGGCCCGGAAGTAAAAGGCGTTTACACGCAACCATTTAGCAACTTTTGCAAACGGTGGTTTATTTGAACTGATTGAAATTTCTTTATCTGCTCAGTCCAGCTGTGTGTCATTTTAAGCTCAAATGTAAATAACAACAACAAAATACCTTAACCAGATACCAAAAAGGTACGGTGCTTGCTTCTTACTTTGTCACGGCAGTGGTTGTCAATTTCAGGTGAAATTGTCCTTGTGAATAAATTAGCTGCCACGGGACAAATGGCGGTTTTTGAAATGACGGTTTGCCCCTGAACCGGTTTATCTGCCTCTGCTTCTCAGTACGAAGCTGATTTAAAGCAAAAATACTATGCATGGCTGTTACGTTGATCACTTGAGACTGGAGTGTTTAATTTTCAATAACGAATGAAAAAGAGATGTCACTTCAAGACAAGGAAATTAATGACACATGGCGTCGACAAATCGGTTAACTAACTTCATCGCGGGCTTGGGTTTTATCGTGAAGAATACAACGCTTAAAATGCTTCAGCAACATCAAGGTAAGCATGTCTACGTTTTTATCAGTAGACACAGTTAAGTTCGCATCGGGAAGAATTCAACCTTTGCGTGAAATGTTTACATAAACGGCGGATCTCCACGATTACTTTAATTCACGAATTTTAGGCAACTTCAAAATTCGAAAGCATCGCACGAAATCGTTTCCCCAGCTAATCCTTCTAAAGTCGTAAAGAACAGTCCTTTGACTTGCAAATACCGAATTTTTGACCAATTATTTCGCTTCGCACATAGTTAAATTAGACGATAAGTGTGACCAATTTTGAACCCTATTAAAAGATTGTCAAATAAATTTAATTATATTTTGTAAATAAAAGGACACGAAGGACTAAAATTGCTTTCCACGTACTTATTTGATGTCATTCTACAACATTTGGCCGGTATTTTCCTTCTAGAGTGCTTTATTTTTTCACGCGAAGCTACGAAACTCGGCATAAATTTTGAGCTCCGAAAGTGGCAAATGGCGGTTTTCAAGGATTATGGATTTTCTCGAAAACAAATCGATATTCAGCCAAACTAAGTATACTGGTATTTGTTTCTCACAAAGACCTACCTATGGTAAGAATATAAGCGAAATCCATTTTTCGACACTTGCCAAGAATTTTCGATATTGTTTGATTCTTGTGAACATGTGCTCTTAAGGTCCCTGTTGATTTGAACTAAGCGACAACGTTTGTTTATGACAAGAAATTTGCCTTCAGTCTCTAACGAATTTAAGTTATGGCTTCATGCTTACACAATTATTTTAATTCTTCGCATGTCATCTGAAATCATTGATGTTTATCTTAAATACATTGAGAACGCTGCCGAAAGTGAGAGTTTTCTTTCGCAAACCTGGGACTCGTAAGGTTACGCTTATGCAGACGGAGGATTTTGCATCATTTACTTTGAGTTTGATACTCAATTGACAACAGCTCGGGTCATCGAAAATCTGCGATTGAATGTTTGTTTGTCTGTTTCCGAAGTGCGCTTATACGCGGCACCGACCAAGCTAAGCTTTTGACTGTTTTACAAGACGAGAGAACGGTAAGTTGAGCGTTACTCTTCGACACGGCTAGCGTGTCATTTTGCACACTTGAATTGCGTGCTATTTGACAGCTGGCGTGCCATTCCACACTGTACCGAGCTCGACACACTTCATTGTTCGA
The DNA here is from genome assembly GCA_963693305.1 of Meandrina meandrites. Classification (NCBI taxonomy): domain Eukaryota; kingdom Metazoa; phylum Cnidaria; class Anthozoa; order Scleractinia; family Meandrinidae; genus Meandrina; species Meandrina meandrites. Next base: position 19,463,699 of record OY855907.1, on the reverse strand, counting down.
CAAGACACGCGCCTTTGTATCAATCGTGCGATGCAAACAAAAGAAAAATTTAAATTAAGCGTGCCTTCTGACACACTGCCCGAAAGCCGGCGTGCCATTTTGCACACTCCCTATTGTTTTGCGTGTCATTTTGGCATGCCCGTGCATTCACCTTTTTGCCTGTTTTCCCGTGGAGGGTCACATTATGTATTTTTACTAATTTATTTATTTTTTATTTATTTTTTTTTATTTTGTCTTTCTTGCCTGACCCGGAAGGTATGCTGGATGAGACCATACGCTCCAATGGTGGTTCGTAGGCCCCCAGGAAATCTGCCAGCTTTCCTGTTTGACTTGCGACCATAATGGTGTGTGCACAAATTGAGAACTCTTTGTGACAAGGACAGTTCTTGTCACACGAATACTTGCCATTAGGGAGCATCTGAACGGTGTGTGTTGTTTCATTACTCTGTCACAACGATTTTGTTAACAACTTTATTGCTGCTTCGTTTCACTGGGTCGCTCACTTTTTCAACACTTTTTCACACTCTTTGTGCTCACCGAAAAACTGGTTTTAACCAGTCCAATTAACGTCATTGTGCGTGACTCTAGTCATGCCACTCTCATCAGTCCCGACACTCTCCCCCTATTTGATACACGCAAGTGGAGCAAATATAATCACACACTTCCACTTTTTCTGAAAAATCATAAACAGTAATGTTCATGCAAATAACAAGTTTAACAGTTCATAATCCCACAAGGTAACTGGGACAGTCTATTCATTTTCCATCTCTGCAATATTGCTGATCCGCTGCCTAGCAGCTACTGCTGCTTGTCTCGGAGTGAACTCTCTGGCACGAGGATTAAGCGGTACTGGTTGACCCAACTGCGTGCCTTCGACGTCACATGACAGCTCCATTGGGCATAGATGTTGAATTGCCCACTCCAAATAGGACTTTCCTGCTCTCAGCCTGGCTGCTCGCACAACTCCGTCACGTCCCTTAATGAGTCTCGCAACAATCCCAATGTTCCACTTTCCACGGTTGCGCTCTTCACTCCTGATCAGCACCACATCTCCAACTTGTAGATTCAGCTCCTTAGTCTCGTGCTTAAGGTTGTGTCTTTCCCTCAGACTTCTTATGTATTCTGTGGTCCACCGTGACCACAAAATGTCCTTACAGCGACGTATGTATCTCATTCTCTTACGTAGGTCTACATCCTCCACTGCATCAACATCCTCCTCTGGCAGAAGGTTAGGTTGACTGTACATCATTATGGTTGGGGTAAGTACAGGAAGCTCAACATCATCTTCCACATAGGATAATGGACGATTGTTGACTGCCACCTCCACATCAAGGATCACTTCTTCCAGCTCATAAAATGACAGGTTGGCTCGACCGATGGCCTGGTAGAAAGCACGCTTCACAATTCCAACTAAGCGTTCGAATTGTCCGCCCCACCATGGGGCCCTAGAAAGGTTAAACTGCCAAAGAATGTTGTGATGAGCCAGATAGTCTTGCGTCTTCTCATCCCTGATAATCCTCTTGAGCCACTTGTTCGCTGCTACAAAACTCCTCCCATTATCTGAGAAGATCTTGATAGGTCTCCCCCGTCTCGCAATAAATCGCTTCAAACACTTGGTGAAACCTTCTGTGGTCTGGTCGCTTAGTAACTCCAAATGGACTGCTCTTGTCAAACTGCACGCAAACAGTAGTATGTATGCCTTGCCTTCCTTCTTCTTAGAAATCTTGTATACAATAGGCCCAGCGTAATCCACACCTACTGTTTGGAATGGATAAGACCCTTCAGTACGATCAACTGGTAAGTTCCCGGGCGGTGGATTATGGAACCTTGTGGCACGGAATTTCTTACACCCATAACAATGGTTGATTACATTCTTCCTCAGCTGTCGGAGACGGGGTATCCAATACTCTTGCCTGATGTGTGCCATAGTAGAGCCAACTCCCCCATGAAGAGTCAAGATGTGGGCGTCTTGCACCATTTTCTCCGATAAACCTACCCTGGGAGGCAAATATTCAGGGTAATGTCCTTGTATTCTCCCTCTGCCCACATAGATCCCCTCATCATTCTTCTGAAGGTTGAGTCTTTATTTTTTCGGTTACACTGTATCTCACTTGCTCGCGCTTTATCCACCATTTGACCTGTTTACCCGTTTCTGCTGTCGTTAGAGGCCCACTAACTCTATCAGATTTCTTGTTTCGGCAATTTTGAAGAAATCGCATCACCCATGCACTGATTCTGACCGCTCGCCAGAAAGTGTGCTTTTCCAATACTTGGTCAAACTCATCTCTTGTTTCTACCGCAACCGCAAACACTTCCTTAATACGCTTAGCTTGTGCCTCTGTCTCCTTGCTTGGTTCAGTCACTATGTCTCTCGGCCATTTCTCTGGTCTGGTCAGCCAATCTGGACCTGGTAGCCACACGCTGGTCAACTGGTCTGCTTTACAGCCCCTGCTCCCTATGTCAGCCGGGTTGTGACTTGAGTCAACATGTCTCCATTCGATGAAATCCTTCGAGTTGATCTTGCAGACTCTGTTGGTCACAAACTGTTTGTAGGTACCTCCCCCTTTAATCCAATGAAGTGTTACTGTGCTATCGCTCCACCCATGGACTGACTTAATTGGAGATCCTTCAAGTGCAGTTTTTTACATTGTCCACTAGATTAGCTGCCATATGTGCTGAAACTAACTCTAACCTTGGGATTGTGAGGTTCTTCTTTGTCAACCTTGACCTTGCAGCTATCAATCCCTTGCTCACTCCAGAGGCTTGAGTAATCACTGCATAAACTGCTGCTGATATGCCAGAACCACTTGTGTCCCCAAATGCATGTAACACAACTCCTTCAATTGGCTCCTTGAACCTTGGGAGACTACGTGGCACTTCAACCTTGTCTGGAAGGTTCCTCACAAACTTTAGCCACTCTTGCCCAATTCTATCTGACACCTTCTCGTCCCATGGTAGATGGCTCTCACATACTTCGCGATACAGAAGCTTTCCCACAAGCATTGAGGGTGAGGCAATACCAAGCGGGTCATATACTGCAGCTAAGAATCTTAGAATTCCTCTCTTCGTGATATCAACAGGTTCCTCGGGGAATGTCACAGCAATCATGTCCTCCTTCTTGTTCCACGGGAGTCCTAACATCTTGGTTTCGCCTTCCTTAACTCCTAACTGTTGTTTCGCATAGCTCTGCTGCTCATCAACAGGAACAACATTATCACTCTCTAGCTGAGGCTCGTTAGAGTTCCACTTGTGCATGTTAAACTTCGCCTCCCCGAACACTGATACAATCGTTTTCTTCAGGTCCTGAACTTCATCTGTGGTGCTACCACCAGTAATGACATCATCAACGTATAGACTTCGCAAAATCTCTTCGATCTCTACTGGATACTTCTCCCTCAGGTTTGCTAGGTGCAATTTCAGTGTTCTTGCCAATAAGAATGGCGACTGGACCAAACCAAAAAGTGCTCGTGTAAATCTCAAAACTTCAATAGTGGAGGGGTCCTTGTTCTGGATCCAGTGGAACCGTAATGCATCCCTGTCTTCAGGTTTAATGCGTACTTGAAGGAAGGCTTGTTTGATGTCGGCTGTTAAAGCGACTGGGTTTAGGCGATTACGCAGAAGTACATTCCACAACATGTTCTGCAAGGGAGGTCCTGTCTCCAAGCACTCATTCAAGGATGGACTTTCTTCACTCGGCTTAGCTGATGCATCAAATACAATCCTAAGTTTAGTTGTCACAGCTGTTTCCTTTTTGACTGGTTTGTGTGGGATGTAAAATGCTCTCTCATTAGGTTCGTCTACAACTCTCTCAACTATCCCTTCTGCGAGCTGCTCTTGAATTATTTTGTCATACTTGTCTATCATGCCTGGTTCCCTCTGCAGCTTCCTCACTAGGCTCTCTAGTCTTTTGGTGCTTCCATGTTCATTGGTGAGAAGACGCCCATGGCCTGGCTTCCACAGCAACCCTGATTCGTACCAACCTTCTTCACTTCGGTGCAGCTGTTCGACAAATTCACCATACACGTTCCCCTGGTCTGCTTCTGGTCTATCTTCAAGCCCTAAGATGTCTAAACTGCAAAGTTGCTCGTAGTCTGCTGCTGAAGTTTTCGTCAGATAGACATTAGAGAGGCCAGCTGCTCTGCCTGATGACATCATCGCCCAACCTAGCATAGTCAGTTCATCAATAGGCTCAGATGGTTGGCCAATCCTAGGTTTTATCTCAGTTTTGATTCTAGAGTACTCACTCGTGCCAAGTATTAGGTGAATGGGTAATTCACTTTTTGTGTCATTGTCGTCCATGACTATCGCTTCCAGGTGATGATACTTGCTTATCAGCTCTTCATAATTAGGATTTGGTACTGTTAGTAAAACACCCTTGTCTACCTTGCTGATCTTGGTTGTCATTTCAAATGTTCCATCAACACTTGCAACCTTCACTGTATAGCTTTGTACCTTCTGAAATGTTGAGCAAAGCATCATCTCAATCTGTTTATGTTCGACATGTGTTGGACGCTTGTTAAGCCGTTCAACTAGGGGTGCAGACGCATATGAACTACCAGCACCTGTGTCCAGTACTGCTCTACATTTGATACCATCAACCACCACCACCACCACCACTGGATAGATAACAGAACCCTCAAGATTACCTGTCACCAGCATCATCTGATTTCTCCCTGACAACCCGTCACAGATAGATGTGTGATGTCTGCTCCCTCAATACTGGCACCCATATTTGCTGCGACAGTCTTGCGCTTGATGTTTTGTTCCCGTGCAGTTAAAACACAATTTCTTGTCACTCAAAAACTTCCTGTGCTGTGTGAGGCCAGGGACCTTTTTGCAGTCTGCAGACCTGTGTTCTTCACCATTACAATAGACGCAGCCACGCCCGACCTTCCCACTCTCCTCCTTGGTCTGGAAGGCATGATGTTTCTTACCAGGTGGGTTCCGGTTTTGCTGGTAACGATTTGACAAGTTCCGATTTGGTGGATCACAGGGTGGGAAATCACGCTTGGGTGGTTCAGGATTCTGGTCCTCTTAGGAATAGGATTACGGTCACACCACTTCCTCAGAGATTCAATTAATTCCAGAAATCCCCACTCTTGTCAGTTGTCATCTAGACGAACTAAGTCTGCTCTTATGTCCGGTAGTTTATCAAGCGTTGCACGCACAAACCCACTGATTTCTTTCACCTTGCCCATGGTCTGTAGAACTTGTATGTGGCTTGTTAACTTCTCAAAAAACTCATGGATTTTAGCTGGGTGCATACCGTGAATTATGGAAAATCCGATAATACATTGCATGTGCGCGTTTGCTACCTCACTGGGCTTCCCATACCTGCTTTTCAGAATGCTTTTTGCCCGTTCATACCCTTTGGTCATGAAAGGCAGTCCATCAACGGATGCGCGGACACTGGGCACCAGTAACTCTTTCAGATAAGAAAACTTTGCAACTTGAGTTAGCTTGGCCTTATCCAATCAAGAAATGTTCCTTGAAACTTAGATATCTCAAGTTTAGGTAATTTAGCTCCAAGGCTGCTTAAATTCTCCGTATCCTCCGAAGACGTCTTCACTGTTTTCTCGAGTTTCGCGCGCGCTTCAATTTTGGCCTTTTCCAGCTCGATTTCTTCATCCAAAATTCGTTTTCGCTTTTCTTCCTCGCGCTTTTCTTCTTCAGCCAATCTAATACCAGCGGCTACATGCTTAACTTCTTTGAGAGTCTCTTCAAATTTACCGATTTGGGCTTCTAGAGTTTCAGACCAATTCCTGATTTCAGCGGGATCATCATAGTTTTCGATTCTCAATTCCTGTACGTGCAATTTAAGCTGATGCGTTTTGTCTATAACAGACTCTAAAGTGCTCCCATGTCTCTCAATTGCCTTCACATCTTCGGCCTGGAGTATTTTCGCCGTATCTTGTATGGTAAAGTTAAGCATTTTCAGCTTACCTTCGATCTTCTGTTGTAGTGTTTTGAGTTCGCTCATGTTGTTAACATCGATCGATGGAATGCAGTTTTGTAAAACCTCGTTGTGTTTCGATTTCCTCTCGTCACTCGCTTCTCACAGTTCACAGCTTGCTTTTCCTGAAACGCAGGTGTCCTGGCAGGGTCGCCACCTTTTGTCACAACGATTTTGTTAACAACTTTATTGCTGCTTCGTTTCACTGGGTCGCTCACTTTTTCAACACTTTTTCACACTCCTCGTGCTCACCGAAAAACCGGTTTTAACCAGTCCAATTACCGTCATCGTGCATGACTCTAGTCATGCCACTCTCATCAGTCCCGACAACTCAACGATATCATCGTCATCTTGTTTTTGTCGTTCGGGTATGGACCAATCCCTTGCATGTTGACAATTTTATTTGCATTCTTCCACGAACCGTGTAGAAATACAGGAAGACCTGTATCTTCAAAACTTCCAAGCGTGTCATCTGTGGACTGGTCTTTGGTTTCAGCACCAAGCGAAATTGCTCCGGCCTTCTTCCATGACGGGTCTACTTTTCCAATGTGGTCGACTCTTCCACTTGGAGTCAGTGCTGACCACTGGAGCAAGGACAACTCGAGGTGCTTGTATGCGCCGCCGCTAGTTGAAAAGCACCCTTTCCTATAACCGCTCTCTGCTTCTCTCTGTCTACTTCTTCCACCATCTCCTTGTAGATAACGATGGCCTCCTCTCATGAACACTTCATGCTAGGGCGGTAGCCGGTGCTTTCCTGCATCTTCCTTTCTCTAACCTTGGACTTGTACTTGAAGGTACTACACTCCTGGCCGTTGTAAAAAAAAACTCGTCGCCCAGGCCTGCACTCTTCTTACATTCAAGAGCATGCCATCCCGCATGTCGTCTTCGATGTGTTTTCGGAAGTAAATTGAAAATTCTGGCATCTTGTGGGGAGTTTTCTTTTGCGCAAGAGTGTCCCATTTCTCGGTAACACTACGAACCTTTGCAAGAAACTCGTCTTCAGATGTGCTGTCAATGAGTCCCTTTTGATGAGTTTTCTCGCACCCGAAAATGTCCGCCAAAATCTCTGTTTTTTCATCTTTCATTCCAAGATCAACCAATTTCCTGGCAATGTCATCTTCAACATGCTTTTTGCACGGGAGGAATGTACTCCGTTTAAGCGGCATCAGGAAACCTCGTTGCGCTTTATCTCTATCGCCACCAACGAAAGCGATACGTTCCAGCTGGTCGTTCTGCTCAAGAAGGGTGTTAGTGAAGTACTTAAAGTCTTTCTCTGATCGGCGAATGTGGAGCATTACAGGACCAGGAAGAATGGCCGGTTTCCCTGTGCGACTGTGAATAAACTTGGTGCTCTGGTAACTTGTGGATGTCACATAAAAATCTCCCACATTATAGGTTGTATCTATTGCCAATATGCTCTGCGACTTTGTAGAACAGCACTCTCTGGCTATCTCATGCAGCTGTTCATCTGAACAAAAGACCACTAGCGGGTTTGGTGTCCACTGAAGGTTCCTGACAGACGGAGTGTCCTTTGCAAGGGCGGGAAGTCTTGCAAACTCATTTTTGCTTTCTTTTTCATTCAACTTTTGACGCGCATTTTTGATCTGCTTTACATCTCGAGGCATATCAGCCATCATGTCACAGTCAATTATTCCACCGGACCTCTCTGTTACCTCATCAAAGATGGAAGATGGCCCTTGGTGACCTCTCACTTTGAGCTTTAATTCCTCTCTTGTTGATGGTGCTGTTTGGATGAATGTCTTTCCTGTTCGTGGGTTCTTGTGGGGGCTCACATGATGCTCTTCGCCTTTATATCTGTACTCTATCAAGCCGAGTTGAAGTTTGCCATGACTATCAAGCACTGTCGTTGCTGTGCGTAGGAAGTCTTTATATTTTTTGTGTCGGTAGAACACATTTTTTACCAAGTACTCCCCTTCATTCAACCGAGGTACTTCAGACTTCTTTCCGCGAAACAGGGTGCTCTCCAGTATCTGATTATCCTCAGTTTTGAAGATTCTGCCACTTACTCCTCGATGGTCGAAAGCACCGACATCAGTCATCAACCAGTCTGAGGCGTTCTTCAGTTGAGCGCGATCGACGACAAAGAAGCAGTTTTCTTGAACACCATTGGGGCGCTTTGTGCAGACCTTGCTGCTGTCAACATCCAGCAAAAGAATGTGTAACTTGTTTTCGAAACTAAGGTCATACTTTCCCTTGTACAAGTAAGGTGTTGACTTGTTGTTTCTAAAATACGCAAGAGGCAATCTAAAAAAAGGCATGTAATACAGTATTGTCACTCCAATAAATAAAGTTGCTCTTTATTGGCTGAAACATCATTTCTATATTTTGGACCTCACTGATAGGACCTACAATCCTAGACAAAAGTCCTTGGGACACTTAAAAAAACAGTGCTCGGTGGCCTATCTCTTTGCGCTAAGAACCCATTGTTTACTTTTCCTAGCCCCCCTTCCCCCCCAAAACAATGTTGAGATATTGTCCCACGGTATGATGGATAGAAACCAACAGCGAATTGGTTAATTGGTTAAATGTCTCAAGACTGTTGTCTAGGATTGCAGTCATTCTAATAATTGTTTACGGTTCTTGCCCACCATTGAAGTGGACGTGTCGAAGTTCGGATTATTAAAAGACGAAACTTAGAGACTTCCACACTCGCGTTCATTTCCTTCATTTCATACTACTATGGAAAGACAGCCTCATCCCCGTGGCGCTTTACCTAGCAGAGCGAGAAGAGCTCAAAAGGGAAAAGCTCCCTCCAAACGTGGTGGATGAAAAGAACAAGGGAACTGTAAGGTGATTGACGTTATAATTCACACAGTCATTCTTATTCTCAACGCGTCTTAAAGTTCGCCACGGCACAGGGTCTCTAGTTACTTACATTTTAAATGGATTCACTTCGTTTTTAACGTCTTCGTCTTCGTCGACAACGCTTCCTTCGCTGCTAGTGGTCATGTATGTGTCGTCTTCAGAACTTCTATGTTCCTCCTTGGGACAACAACTGGTGACAGCCTTAATAAATTCAATTTCAGAACCGGAAGAGTCGTGGTCACCGTAGACTCTATCTACTTCATCCTTGTCAAATAAATGTACATCATCGGCGAAAACGTGATCGGATTTCTCATGACCTTGGTCGGCTTTGTCCTCGCTCACTACATCTTGAAGTCGTGTGTCTGCGATAGACAGGTCTTCGTCGCCATCACATCCCTGGCTTCGGTCAAATGAAAATTCCTGATTCAGAAAGGAAAATTAGACATTTGACAGTGGCGGATCTAGGGGAGGGGCCCGGGCCCACCATATTTTTAGGCCAAATAGAGGGTTGTAGGGCCAAGAAAAAGTATTATTCAAAGCGGGCCCCCTCTTATTGCAGGGTCTGGATGAACGGGGCCCCCACTTTATTTGAAGGTCTGGATCCGCTACTGCACTTTGGTTTTCATGTTTTTTTTCTTGCTATACACAAATAAATATTTGTCACACAAACTAGATATAAAGTAAATAAAATTAAATAATTTATTACGATAAAACTAATCAAGCTCTACAGCCAGGATATTGCACCTTTCAGTCTAAAATTTGGCATAAAGTATCTTTCTATGACTTTTATTAACCCTACATTTTTGATTTCGGTTTGGATCCTTGTGGAGCCGAGAAACTAGCAGTTTTGTGCACCGCTGCCTTACATTGCACTGTAATTATAACTATTTCCCCGATTACACTGCTCGAAGATCACACCTCCTGAGCTACCATTTAGAGTATCTCTGTTCCAGCCTTGTTATTTGGCATTCGAAATATGTTCTGTTTCTTATAATATTGGCTTTTACGGGTAAATGTTATTCAAAGTTTTTGAATTTCACCGCCGGCCGTAAGATCAGCTGTTGTTTTGAATTTCGGATTAGCCACGGTTGATTTCATTTGTCACAGCATAGATCTTCGCACTACTTCGTTTCCGTCATCAGTATATATGCTTCCGGCCACATCGTAGCAAACACGAAGTATGTTTTGTCCAAAGTGCTGGAGCAAATACGCTTAGCAAAAGTGTGGACAAATTTGACTCCTCTTGGCTCTGTCGGTGGTGTTCCCGGCGTACAAGTTCGGTTGTAACAGAACGTGACCCAAATCTAATAAATCACTGCTAGCATTGATTCCTAAATTGGATATCACATCCTACATCGGCCGTTTTCTCTCACAGAATCAAGAGCTCCGCGGAGAAATCCCTCGAAACATCAGTCACTGAATTCATCCGCATCGAATGTAAGTTGAGAAAAACCCACAAGAATCAATGACTGACCTTACCAATGAATGAACTTCATCTGCCCAATCAAAACAATCACTTTTGGAAATTCTACAAATTCTGACCAAGCACGACTTTTGCGTCCACGTTCTGGACGTAAAACGATATTACAAAAAAAGGTCAATTGCGTCCTGTTTGCGCTTTCCGCAATCGCGCTTCGCGCACTCTCCTCACGTCTCGTGCTCGCTCCTGGCGCTCGCTCCTTGCACAAAGTAAAAGATCATCCTAAGACTCAAGCAGACTAAAATAATGACTTAGAGGGAAAAGTTAACGTTGACCTGTGGAACTAACATACGCATATAACTGTGGCGTGCAGATTAAAGTCATTTTAATATAAATTTAATCAAACGCGGATTTTTAGTGTAATAGGTTGTAGTTACAGCCTAGAAGCGATGCGCTTTCTGCACTTTTAAAGGTTTGTACAATAATGAATAAGTTCGAATAATATATACATTTAGGCAGGCCTAAAAGCGGAGCTCCCATTTATCATTTTTTTTGCTCGAGTAAATTACAGTGTTACCAAATAAGAAACCACACTATATTTCTAAGCTTATACGGTGGCCCATATAGGTACAAAAAACCTGTCATGATTTTGTTGACGAAAGCGACGTCAATATATTTCGCGGTTAACCCGTCTGAATTTTCCTGCCTTTAGTGGCAGGTTCTAAAATTGAAATTGACGAGTGCACTTTATTGGGTTCCTCACGTATGCACATAGGCGCAAAAAAAATCTTAGTAAAACTTTTTACAACGTTTACTGTACACTAATTCGTAATACACCTCTAGGACCTCTAAAGTATGAGTTATTCAATGTAAAAAGAACCTTGACCTTGTTTTTATTACTACAAAACCATCAGGGCAAGAAAATCAACTCAAGGCAAAAACAGAAAACAAAGTGAACTCGCTGCTAAACACAGTAAACAAAATGAACTCACGCCACGGCAAACTGAGAAAATCAGGGCGGCAAAACAAACTCTGCAAATTGATTGTGCCGGTTATGTAAGTCATTTTAAAGTAGTTTTTGTGTAAGAATTGTGGCAGTTTGTGATTTGGAAAGTGGTGCACGCTAACTTAGAATAAGCTTACAATGTTGTTTTGACTGTTTTGAACTGCCGTCTTTTCGTTGCGGTTTGGTTGCATGATTTACCAATTCTGTTTTATCGTACGTGTTGCTATTAATTTCTAAGAGAATTTTATGTAGAGAACTGAATGAATTTTCTTCATTTCTGGTAAGTAAATATGCGGTAGGTTAAGTCTGAACCCACTAACTGAAAGTGAAAATAATTAGTCTAAACAAAATATTTACTCAACAAAATTAATGTGTAAAATGTACAAACATGAACAGGCTTGATAAATATTTACGTGAAGATCTGAAAACCGACACAACTTCAAATTCATTCATTAATGAAGTATAATTCTCTCAATATAAAATTAGGCTTATGCTTAGTGTATACATTTACGTTTGTTACCTCATTATGGAAGAAGACTTATGAATTCTGCAGGGCAAAGCTTTCAAACCAGCCCAATAATATCGGACACGAACACGGCAGTCTCGTTGCAAGCTTAGTCCAACACCAGCGACATATTCATTATATGAATTATCAGCGAAGATCAACTTCTTTCTTTCCATCGGTGTAGCCTTTAACAGTCTTTTATCCTTCACTTCAGTGAACTTGATCAGCTCTGAATTCACTTTCGTTTGAGCTCAATTCAGTGATATTCAGCCTTGCTCAGCCGCAGGTCGAACCCTGGACATCGCGCTCTTTTTGACTTGTTATCCAGTATATCATGTTCAAATCGGCAATTATTTCGGATCTTCCCGTTAACAGGTTGTCCTAAATCATTTGGCATAAGTTTCCATGATGTACATGAGTAAATAACTCACGAAAATCGATGTTCACCAGCAGTTTTCTTCGCATCTTTCATTCAGCTTTAAAGGTGAACAGCATACCAAAGATTTACCGCCTTTTCGAACAATCGCTTCGTTTAAGTTGAAATGAAATGTCCAGATCATTTATTTAACATGAGAAAAAAACTTAACTAAATATTTCTAAAATAGATTTAGCCAAGCCTAAAAGCAGAGCTTGTGGATTATTTACCTTGCCCTTTGTTTAAATCTGAATTTACACGATGATAAAATTAAAACGGAGTACTTGAGCCCGCGATCAATTAGAAAACCATTACCTGGTAAGCGGTCAACTTTCAAAAAAGACGTCAACTCGATTAGCTCTACGCCTGAGCCCGCGATATGGTCATGTGATACTGGTCAGCGGATACCTTGTTTTGACAGCTGTCAATTGACCATGACATGGAAGTTCAATATCAAAGATTTAACAGTAACCAAAGCGGTAATTGTCCTGTGACTCCCCTCCCCCTCCCCCAGAGTCTGTACGGACGGACGGACGGACGGACGTACGGTCACGTGATTACCAAATTTTCTCGGCTTGGTGGTTTACCAAATTTTCTTACCCATGGTGCTCCGCTGGCGCGCTTCGCGCGCTGGAGCTCCGCTATAAATGAAAGTGAGACGTTACATGTCTCTAGCTATAAGTATGAAAGACATACAAGGAAAATGTTACCTTGACCATTTAGGTCAATTTATTCTATTTAGCATGAGCATAAGAAGACTGCTTGATTTCCTTGAGTTAGCTATGGCAATCGCGGATGACAAATTGACTACCCTGGTTCCAGAGGTCTCCATTTTCTCTTTTTCAACATTCTCTAGCCATGAAGCAGCAAAAAACTAGCCGTGAGGCGGCGTTGACCAGTTGTGAAGCGACAAGCAAGTCGCCTCGGCCGCCGTGACAGCTTTTTCGCTTTCGCTTTAGTTGAAAAAGGGAAACTTCTGGGACAAATGCACTAAGTATTTAATTTATCTTAAATCATTCTTACCTCATACACTGAGGATTCCATTCCCGAAGCTCGCAAAGCGCACTAAACAGACTAAATCTCAAGATATCTCAGTACCACGTGTATTCCGCCAGATCAGAGAGAAAACTAATACAACACGATGAAATTTGACACAAACATTTTTTACGCTTTGAAGCCAAAGGTCAATCTCTCGCCGCTCCTTAAAAGGACTCGCGCATCCAGTTTCCTGCCTTTTTTCGACTATTTTGCTTGGTACAAGGAAAATGGTAAGAATTGGGATCATTGGGTTGGCACTCTCTGACCCACATTTTTGTATACTCTCAAGGGACTGTTTAAATTTGTCAAGGGAATACTTTTCGCTGTGGGCGATAAAAACGTCATTGGATAGGAATGCGTCAGCACTTCTCGATCCCGAAGTGTTATTTTCATGCGTCGCTCGTCATTTAGCCTGTCTAGCATTTTGCAAACTACAGGTAGGTTTTTTTTTTCAAAGATCTGTGCTATTCATCGATTGAAACGCTTAGTTTGAAGCTGCGAATCTTCATTGTCAGAGGATATTGGCCAATGGTATTTTCTATTGTTACAAGTCTATTGTTTGTCGTCTTCATTGAAAGAAGTATTTTTAGCTCGTCACGCAATCTTTTGTTTTGACCACAATTCACGGACTTGATCACGACTTAATGCAGCTTCTCAAGACTTCAGACATGAAAATGGTAATGTACAATATTGCTTCGAACTTAATGGAATTTTTAGAAGGATCGGTAAAGCCACTTAGTGAAAAATTGACTGCAAAAAGCCGTCGGGCTATTAAACTTACGCTTTAGCGTGAATAATGCAGGATTTCACGGCTTCAAAAATATGCAGAATTTTGAAGCTTTGATACATTAGTAGCTACATCTTGAAATGAGAATTAATCTAAAACAAAACTTTAAGTTTCTTTCATTTGCCCAGTTTACGTTTAGAATTTTAGGCTTCTGAAGCGTATTGATTTGAAAAGCGCATGGTGACATCTGATATGCAGCGTGCGGCCGACTTACCATAGCGTTGTTGTTTATTTAATAATTGTGTTCAGTTTACGACCTTTTACATGCAAAGATTTACTACAGTACTTCGGAAAATGCAAACAAGTATTTTTTTTGTTATTAGTTATAGTGATGGATAGCATAAAAAGCAATCTGAGTGTTAATTTTGTGGAAGGAATTCAGTAGTTTTCCGCTATCTCACGGCACCATTCGCAAATTATTATCCCCAATTACCGCTTTTCTGTACCAAGATAATACCACTGGTGGTTAAATAAATGTCAGTGACAGTTGTACAGAATGAAAACCTACCTTTCACCAGAGTGTTTTGAACTAGTGTTATATTTTGTAGAAAGAGTTTTTTGCGAGTTGTTAAAAACATTAATATTGTGCCAAAACAATCTGGAATGCGCCAAAACAATCTGGAATGAAGAAACTATCTCATTTTTGCGAAAGTTTCTGAAATTAGCGATACTTTCTGAAATATCAGAAAGTTTCTGGGTATTAACCAATCAGAATCCACTGAGCATTGAACCGTAAAAACGGCTTATATCATCATGGTAACCAGAAACTATCTGAATCTTCAGAAACTTTCTCGATATTCAGAAAGTTTCTTTGTTATTAACCAATAGGAACTCCGGTTTGATTACGGGAATAATATCGGTTTACATTAATACATATGTTAATTCAAGTTACCGACGACATGAGAAACTGACATAGAGCTGCGTGTACGTGTTCGTAGATTTCCCTTTCGCCATTCACCAAAACGAGTGTTCGCCACAAAACAATATAAAGTTCACTCCTAACGTGAGGTAATTTAATTTATCGTGAGAATAAATGCAAACCCCCTTATACCTTGTAGTCTAGCTTACAATGTTCAGTTGTTCTTTTCATCCAGCAATGCACAAATATTTATGATGGTTTAAGGGTCAGCTTCCAAAGCGCTAGCTTTGAAGTTTCCAAACTTTGCCCTTGTTGAATGTTCGTATCGCATTGAGTATCGACTGTTTCATAACTGGAGATAAGTTCAGTGGAAAGTAAGTAGTAATGCGACTTTTCGACTAGGTGGACTTCCTTAACAAACTACGCGCCGGATATCTGAGATTGTCTTACTCTGACGGAACTCGTTATTAAAAATTTTACTGGCGATGTTATCCATACACTTAACCTTCATCGATAAAGTGTCACTGAAAAGGAGAAAGTATCTGAATACTCAGAAAGTTTCTGCGATAGAACAATAGATTCCATTATAGGACAGGCTATCTGCATTGTAGTGCGGCCTTTCACAATACACTAAAGTAAACCGAACGTGTTCTTTTGACTAATGGATTTTCTAAACAACCGACACGCGGGCTATCTCAGATTGCTTTCCTCGGAACTCGTCATTACAAATTTTACTGGCGATGTTATCCACAAGCTACCTTTATCGGTATAAAGTTTTAAAGTTAACTTCTTGTAATTGAAAACTAGAGGTTTCATAACTGAAGATCAGTTTAGTGGAATGTTAGTTGTAATGCGACTATACATGAAAATAGTTTGTTTGACTTAAGTTGGACTATCCAAACAACCTACGCGCCGGCTATCTCGGATTGTTTTTCTCGGAACGCGTTTTTAAAAATTTTACTAGCGTTGTTATCCACACGTTTAACCTTCATCGATAAACCTTAATCGATAAAGCGGTTTTGAAAACAAGAAAATATCTGAATACTCGAAAGGTTTCTCAATGCCAAGAAAGTTGCGATAGAACAATAGATTAATTCCATTATAGCACAGGTTATCTGCATTTTCGTGTTGCCCTTCACAATTAACTAAAGTAAACCGAGCATGTAACATTATCTATCTACATTCGCGTATTTCTCTCTCTTTTTTCACCTTTAGGAAATGAATTCCACATAACGGGATTGCACTTATAAAAGATGGAGAAAGATTAACTTGTATCATTTATTTTGGTTGTATCCTGTTCATCATCATCGATACATAAATGTAAACACCATTGAGCGGCGTGAACTGTTAAAATGTTGATCAGTGTTTGTGTTACTCAATAAATTACAAACTTATAAACTGGGTCTTGATCTGTCGAAGTGCATGAGTCATTTTCTGCGCTAATTCGACTTTTCACGCTTCGTAAATTACACGGAAACAACCTCGACTCCCAGCATCGAACGAATGGTGCTGGAGATAAATTCAATAATCGATCGACGTGAACGATGTTGGGAGCGGGTGCCTTACGAAAAACCAGTAGTGAATATAAATATGGGAAATAAGAAATTATAGCAGCCTATCATAAGTTCGATCTTCATCTTCTCTGTTTTTTTTTCTCGGGAGCAGTTGATCCTGTTTTGTGGATCAAGTACTCAGTACCCTGTAAATAATTATGATAGTACTGGTATGCATACGATCACTCATTGATTGATCCATTAATTGTTGCAAGACTACCTTTATCCTTAGTTACAATTCTAGTTATGCAAAAATATAAAAAAAATTGCTGTTGGTTCTATACTCACATAGTTTCTGCATGTAAATAGCTTATTTTGTTTAATGCGATTTGCGGCTTGTTAATTTCATTTAGAGCGAGTTAATAAAGCTATTTTACTTCGGATTATGTCTCGTTATGATGAAATCATTGGAATCGACTACAAAAAAAAAGAAGAAGAAATAATTGCTTTTTCGCAACGTACAGCAGAAACCGCTTTTTGTTAACTAGTTGAAGTTGAGGGTCTGAGAATATACACTGTACAGGTAATGTTTGATTGAAAGCCATATAGCAAACATACGACGAGATTTCAGTTCATTTTGTCTGAACTGATGACACAAGAACAAGGCCTGTATTGTACACAGGCCGTATTTCCGGATGTATCACGATTAATCAATTAATTACACCATACGTTTGCCACTAGATTAAGAGGATTAAGTGAACTTCTGTCATAAAAAGCACATATAAATTTCATTAATACAACTAGTGTGTGAAGATGATAGGAAGCTGGTAGGATATCAACCAGAAATGTTCGTAGAAAGCGTTGCTTTCCTTTAGTTTATTTTTTATTATGTTTTATAAGTACTATTTACTCAGGGGTCTCCGCAAAATAGTTCATGCCAACGAAAATATAACCGGAACAAAACAGGAAAAAAACTGAAATAGATGAGGTTTGAAGTCTTAAGTATCTATTTAGGACAAAAATGAACTATACATGCAGTTGATTTCGGAATATTCAAACCGAACTTTGCTTTACTCGCGAGTGGTGTACTTCTGTATTTGAATAGCAAATGCATGGTATAACTAAACGCTGTCACAGGTTTATTTGCAGAAACATCCAACATGACTTTGTTGTAAATGTCAATTGTTTAGAATAAATAAGGTTTACTAGATAAAAGTAGTTTCTCTGAACGTAAATTTTCTGAGAGATTAAGATTAATCGTGAAGATCCAGAAAATAGTGAAAACCTCTGAAGCTAGGTCCCTGATCAAGTAAAACTTGACTTCGCAGTTCACGTTTTTGTAAAACGCATACGTGGAGTTTGCCGTATTCCGCCCGTCGCTTACAAGGGTTCGCGCTTTAATGCAGCACCTGCGACAGGCTAGAGAATAAAGATTGAGCTTATGATAGGCTGCTATAATTTCCTTATTTTTCACATTCACCAGTGGTTTTGAAACGATGTGCTCGCAACGTGATTCGATATTTGCCACCATCGTTCAAGTCGATCAATAATCGAATTATCGACAACAGTCTGTTCGAGTATTCGTTTGATCCAAGGAGTCGCGGTTGTTTCCGTGCAATTTATTAAGCGTAAAAAGTCGAATCACTGCAGAAAATGACTCAAGCACTTCGACAGATCTAGAATTGTTTTTTTTTAGTTAGTCATTTTGTGTTTAACACGAGCATTGACAAACATGCTCAATGATCGTATCCTTGATGATAAAGAGGATACAACCAAAATACGTGATACAAGGTAATCTTTCTCCATCTGTTATAAGTGCAATCCCGTTATGTGGAATTCATTTCCTAAAGGTGAAAAAAGAGAGAGAAATAAGCGAATGTAGATAGATAATGTTACATGCTCGGTTTACTTTAGTTAATTGTGAAGGGGAACACGAAAATGCAGATAACCTGTGCTGTAATGGAATTAATCTATTGTTCTATCGCAACTTTCTTGGCATTGAGAAACCTCTCGAGTATTCAGATATTTTCTTGTTTTCAAAACCGCTTTATCGATTAAGGTTTATCGATGAAGGTTAAACGTGTGGATAACAACGCTAGTAAAATTTGTAAAAACACATTCCGAGAAAAACAATCCGAGATAGCTGGCGCGTAGGTTGTTTGGGTAGTCCAACTTAAGTCAAACAAACTATTTTCATGTAGTCGCATTACAACTAACATTCCACTAAACTGATCTTCAGTTATGAAACTTCTAGTTTTCAATTACAAGAAGTTAACTTTAAAACTTTATACCGATAAAGGTAGCTTGTGGATAACATCGCCAGTAAAATTTGTAATGACGAGTTCCGAGAAAAGCAATCTGAGCTAGCCCGCGTGTCGGTTGTTTAGAAAATCCATTAGTCAAAAGAACACGTTCGGTTTACTTTAGTGTATTGTGAAAGGCCGCACTACAATGCAGATAGCCTGTCCTATAATGGAATCTATTGTTCTATCGCAGAAACTTTCTGAGTATTCAGATACTTTCTCCTTTTCAATGACACTTTATCGATGAAGGTTAAGCGTATGGATAACATCGCCAGTAAAATTTTTAATAACGAGTTCCGTCAGAGTAAGACAATCTCAGATATCCGGCGCGTAGTTTGTTAAGGAAGTCAACCTAATCGAAAAGTCGCATTACTACTTACTTTCCACTGAACTTATCTCCAGTTATGAAACAGTCGATACTCAATGCGATACGAACATTCAACAAGGGCAAAGTTTGGAAACTTCAAAGCTAGCGCTTTGGAAGCTGACCCTTAAACCATCATAAATATTTGTGCATTGCTGGATGAAAAGAACAACTGAACATTGTAAGCTAGACTACAAGGTATAAGGGGGTTTGCATTTATTCTCACGATAAATTAAATTACCTCACGTTAGGAGTGAACTTTATATTGTTTTGTGGCGAACACTCGTTTTGGTAAATGGCGAAAGGGAAATCTACGAACACGTAAACGCAGCTCTATGTCAGTTTCTCATGTCGTCGGTAACTTGAATTAACATATGTATTAATGTAAACCGATATTATTCCCGTAATCAAACCGGAGTTCCTATTGGTTAATAACAAAGAAACTTTCTGAATATCGAGAAAGTTTCTGAAGATTCAGATAGTTTCTGGTTACCATGATGATATAAGCCGTTTTTACGGTTCAATGCTCAGTGGATTCTGATTGGTTAATACCCAGAAACTTTCTGATATTTCAGAAAGTATCGCTAATTTCAGAAACTTTCGCAAAAATGAGATAGTTCCTTCATTCCAGATTGTTTTGGCGCATTCCAGATTGTTTTGGCACTATGTTTAAAATGACGCGCGGAAGTGAAGAAATTTTTTTCACCGTCTTCAAGTTTGGTTTGGGATCAATTTATCAAGGTTGATAATTAACATTTCAAATCATGAATTGGTCTTTCACAGCGTGTCTAGTTGTAATAAAAGTTTACTTCAGAAAGGAATTATTTGTCTGAATTTAGTACGCATATGGTATATTTTTCCCACTCGCACGTTTGTGTTAAATGCCGTAAAAGAGCCAGGAATTTTTTGGGGGGTGGGTGCGCGCAAACAAAAGCCTTCTGGACTGTGAGTCAATGGGTTAATGCTTCGCAAATCGCTTTCAATAATAACATTTCCCCAACGCATACTCCATACAAAATAGTCGAATCTCGAAGAGATCTTTGATTATAGTCTGCGCGCTATTCCCCGCTTTCGCTTCTTTTTTGGTGCAGTTTAGTGTAAAACTTAGAAAACATCCCATTTTTGTTAATAAAATTTGTATGCTGTTTTCTTGCGCTGATTACTACTTCACTATTTCCTGTTACCAGCTAAAAATTGTTTGCAGAGATGCATAAACTAAAAAGAAGTTTGCAAAGGAAAATTTTCATACCCCCGCCCCGCCCCCGTGCCTTACCAGTTACCAGCTACAGGTTACCAGCTAGCAGCATTTTAGACCCGCCGCTTGTATTTGCTTATGAGTAATTGCAAATTTGCATTCTTTGGTTCCGTAACTTTTAGTTGTAGTTAAAATAAATCGATCAAAGAGGTCTTGATTCAATGAATTGTAATGTTGACCAGGTTACATGTTGCCACTCATAACGACGATTTTCTCTAGGTTATCGCTATGAGAACACACTAGTTCCTTTGACGAAGGTCAACAAGGACAGCATGAAGCTTTCTTCAGAAAAATGTTTATCTGTCCTGTATTTTACTTCAAATGAAAATGTAAGTGGTTATTCAAAAGTCATAACAAAAAAAAAACGTTTCAAAAAATGTTTCAACAGAAAGAAAATTGTCACAATATTTGGCGGCCATAATAAGGTCATTTCATTCATTTCAGTGTATAGTGAGACAACGTACTTGTTTTGCACGTTCACAAAATTATGTTAAGTCCTAGTGTGGTTATGCTAAGTTCCTAGGGGATATCTATATAATTCCAACATGTGGTATGAGTCAAACAGAAGCGACGCTAAGTAAGAGATGCTAAGTTAAATCAGAGTAAGAGTCATTACCTAAGTACAAGGCTACGATGGGGAAAAGGATTACAAAAATTGTAAGTTAAATTTAGTTTAATTTCAGTTTGTATCAGTTCAAGTCAGTTACGAACAAGTACGGCACAAAGCCTCAAACAACTTGTAATTTTTCTTTCAGTTTGACTATATTTAATGTAACTCTTATCAGAAGAGATAGTGCAGAAATAAATCCTCGAATTTTCCCAAGCTGAAGGTGTCCAGTACAAGTGCAAAACAGTCAAAAAAAAATTGACAACGTTGGCTTGGCGAACCGTGAACCGTAGACCTTGTGGACAAATCAACAGTTTGGCGTTGCCGTGGATTATCAGTCGACAAGAAAACTTCTTGTTACAAAGAGAAGGTCAACGAGAATCCAAACACCGTTAAAAGTCTACAACAGATGAATACTGAATTAGAAAATTTACCGGGACAAAAGGTAAAGTTCCATTTGTACTACGAATTTAACGAAGCCGTAAAGCAAGATCAAGTTCAAGCAAGAAGAACTGACATACAAGTGACATTAAAAATGATAAATATTCTAGCTTATTCTAGTGTGAAGTAATTTAATGAAGCCGTAAAGCAAGACAAAGTTCAAGAAATAAGAAATTTCAGTAGAGTTACATTAAATAATTAAGGAATTTAGTATATTCTAGTAAGCATGCCACCTAAAGTAGAGAACACTGAGACACATCACAAAACGAGACATTGCAATAGTATCTTTAGATGAACTTAACGACGAATTTGATTTACTTTACCAAGTTGAACCCGAATTAATTGCGCTAGAGAACGTACACAAAGAAAAAGCAACAATCGACGATAGCGGAAAGACTAATTGAGTCCGGAGGGACGGAAGATGGCAAAATGAGTACAAACAAGCAAATTGGTGACAAAGTTAAAACGGATTATTTGAAATGCACCGAAAGGTTCGTCGTATATCAAAAGAAGTGGAACACGGACAAGAAGCCCACAGATGAGCACAAAAAGCTTGATGCAATGACTTTTGCAGTCACTTAAATGGACCATGTTTTAAGTACACAAAAGAACGTTAATCATGGACTAGAAAAACTGACGGTTCCTAATTGGGATGGTAGCAGGAAAAATTATGCGACTTGGAACTATGAATTCAATTTCTGGATAGAAAAATACAAACAGGACAAGAACGAACAATTACAAAGACTCCGCAAAGCGCTACCTAAAAATTCGTTATGAACAAATCAAGTCACGCCATGCAAAACTATCGAACAGGAATGGAAAAGTTTGGATACCGAGTCTGGAGATCAGAGAAAACTAGTGGATGGGCTATTAAAAGAAATCACTAATCATAAACAAGTTAAGAGTGATTCATCTTTACTTTTCTGGTATGCAGTGATGATTCTCGGATTCGTAAACAACATGGAACAAAACGGTTGCGCGGTGACAAATGCCAAAGAAGCGCCCTTTGTCATATCTCAGCTTCTTTCAAAATTAGACACAAAAGACAACATCGAATTAGGCTGTATAATATTTGTTCGACGACATCCTCCGTCTTAACGGGTATCCTGAAGGCATTATAAACAAAACTAAGCACTCCCAGAACCATCAGAAAGACCTGCGACCTCTCAACACAGAATGGTCATACTTGAAGATGCCATATGTCTCCGAACGTCTTAACTACAAAATTACTAAGATCTTCCGAAAAGAGGGTATACCAGTACGGGTCGCGCACAAGTCATACACCCTCAGACGAGCCCTCTCTCAGAACAACACGGAACGGACATGCACAAGGGCCAACTGCCCTATCTCCAACACCAAATTGTGCCTATTACGCAACGTTGTCTATCAAATAACCTGTAACAACTGTAATCAACACTATATCGGAAGCACGACACGCTTTGTCCATGACCGAGTAAGAGAACACCTAAACAATGACAACTCCTCCGTGAAGAAACACATTTCAAAGTGCCAAAACAAAGTCCACAAAGGCATCGAAATCAAGACCATCGCGCTCGAAAAGGACCCTGCAAATCTACGACTGTTCGAAGCGTTCTACATACGAAAATACAAACCTGCCCTCAACTCCCGAGAAGAATGCAGCGAATTCGCGGACCTTTTATTCTAATAATTATTTTAATACATGTAGAGCCTCTTCGTACTTTGACACTAGCTTGTTAGATCATATCTTTCATTTTTATTCATATTTATATCTTGTTATTATTTAGCTCATGCATTTACTCCCACATTCTCTCCCTTTCACACGTTTTTACTTTACACTGTATATAAGCCTCATGCGGAATATATTTTTTCTTATCCCCGATGATGCCGTAAATCGGCGAAAGCTTGGATTTTAAAGGACTTTAATACCATTTTACAGTAGTGTAAGGCCTCAGTTGAACTTTAACTATTTTTATTTAAAATGCTGCTGAAGGACAACATTCAATGTTTTAGTACCCACAATGTTCAACAAACGAGGAACATCCCGGACACTGTCCAGTTCAGAAAGTGAAGATTAAAGACAAGGTCCGAAACTTTTTTGAAGTCCTCGCTATTTTAGATAGTGGTTTGAACACGGGTTTCATTTCAAAGAATGTAACAAAGAAACTAGGCTTACGTGGCCCTAAATTGCACCTAACCATGAATCTGGCTGGCGGTCAGAAGAAGTCAGAAGAATCAGAGTTAGTTAACATTACTGTTGTACATACCAATTTCAGAAGAAAACATTCAGAAGCCCGTGCATGTTTACACAATAAACAAACCATGCAGTCCAGCAAAAACAGTGTCAAGAAAGATTGTAAATAACTATCAGCACTTAGAAGCAACCTCGAAAAAAATGTATTTATCTGGGGGAACAGTTGACTTGTTGATCGGAGGAGATTTTGCTGATGCATTTGTTGACATTCACGTTATCCACGGAGGTCCAGGAGAACCGATAGTAAAAAGAAATTTTTTCGGATGGTATGTCATGGGCCATTTTTCCGATAGAGAAGATGAATCTTCTGCTCTCAATTCAGCTGCAACAAACAAGACCTTGGCCGAAGCTTCAGAAGCCCAGTACCTAGAAGCGGCCAAAGAGTTCAGTACGCATGTGTATGTGGACAACAAAAAAACAAGGCAATCAGGAAAAGCAAGGATTTTTTGTCAATGCCGCTGGATCTTCTAGCCATTCGACATCTGATGATCAAACACCTCAGACCAAAGTTTCAGTTGCCATGGAAATACCACTAAATTCTATTCAGCCATCATCGTCCTCAACTTTAGTACGTCAGACCTCAGAGTTACCAGTGTTAAAAGACAATGCAAACGTGTCTGTAAAAGACGAACCTGGTATTGATGAAAAGCAAAGTGTCAAAGAACCACTCGCACATCTAAGCGTACTGCCAGCTGATCTGTCGATACAGAGCAATCTGCAATCTGAAGATACAAAGAAGAAAGAAGCTTCTCCTATCTTGAAGAGCCGGAACATTGGCCCTGAAATCCCAGCATTAAACATAGTAATGGAATCTCGAAGAGCAGAGCCGACAATTTAGCCCATAGACAATGATGACCTCATAGACCCAATTCGTCCATTACCAGCACTTCCCATAGCAAGCCCGAGTAGCCTGGAGCCTACTACAGCTTTATCAGATGCCAACCTTGACGCCACTATGCTCAGTAAAAGCACTGCAGGCAGCAACCTATTCAGCAAGTACAAGAAGGCACAAAGAATCCATCTCTGATCCTCTCAGTGGCAAGATCAAGGCTCCGAAGCAGAACGTGAACCAAGTACACTGTACATGGAACAACTAAATCAGAAGGATGAAGTTGTTATCAATGGTCAGAGGAAACGAATCACACAATCCAAATTATAATATAGACAAACTGACGAGTGTGATCAAAGCACGCATGGATCCTCTTTACAAGAATATGATGAAAAGGCATGTCATTGGTCTACACAATTTTTCACAAAGTCCTGTTGATCGTGATACTATTTCTGATGTTTGTGGGGAAAAACAGCATTCACAATGCCCCTGGCGCACCCAGAGAGCCTACGCTTTTTATGAATGATAAGGATTTCCCAAACTTGGCAATCAATGATGGCCTCAACAAAGACAGCACCTTTTAGCCAATGATTGCTCTGAGCGAAACAGAGCAGATTTTACGTAACTTTGAAAAGACTCCTGCGCCAGAACAAGAAGAAAGAGCAAATCCACGGCATCTCATGAGAAGCACAGAGTTTTCCTCTGCGTCTCTGCTCTCAGAAAGCTATTTTGACTAGACAAATTAAGGTTACGTTATCATAATGATGATGTATTTTAAAACACAAGTTAATGAACAAATTGTATTTCTTGTACAGGTTAAAAGATACCAATACATTGGAGAGACTGTAGTAGCTTTTGTCCCCCAGCCAGAAGACCAGGTAATTATTAACGTTTTGTAAATTTTGGGGGTTTCAGCTTCGTAGAAGCGAAAGCCACATTGTCGTCGTGTTGTAAGTAAGTAAGTAAGTAAGTAAGTAAGTAAGTAAGTAAGTAAGTAAGTAAGTAAGTAAGTAAGTAAGTAAGTAAGTAAGTAAGTAAGTAAGTAAGTAAGTAAGTAAGTAAGTAAGTAAGTAAGTAAGTAAGTAAGTAAGTAAGTAAGTAAGTAAGTAAGTAAGTAAGTAAGTAAGTAAGTAAGTAAGTAAGTAAGTAAGTAAGTAAGTAAGTAAGTAAGTAAGTAAGTAAGTAAGTAAGTAAGTAAGTAAGTAAGTAAGTAAGTAAGTAAGTAAGTAAGTAAGTAAGTAAGTAAGTAAGTAAGTAAGTAAGTAAGTAAGTAAGTAAGTAAGTAAGTAAGTAAGTAAGTAAGTAAGTAAGTAAGTAAGTAAGTAAGTAAGTAAGTAAGTAAGTAAGTAAGTAAGTAAGTAAGTAAGTAAGTAAGTAAGTAAGTAAGTAAGTAAGTAAGTAAGTAAGTAAGTAAGTAAGTAAGTAAGTAAGTAAGTAAGTAAGTAAGTAAGTAAGTAAGTAAGTAAGTAAGTAAGTAAGTAAGTAAGTAAGTAAGTAAGTAAGTAAGTAAGTAAGTAAGTAAGTAAGTAAGTAAGTAAGTAAGTAAGTAAGTAAGTAAGTAAGTAAGTAAGTAAGTAAGTAAGTAAGTAAGTAAGTAAGTAAGTAAGTAAGTAAGTAAGTAAGTAAGTAAGTAAGTAAGTAAGTAAGTAAGTAAGTAAGTAAGTAAGTAAGTAAGTAAGTAAGTAAGTAAGTAAGTAAGTAAGTAAGTAAGTAAGTAAGTAAGTAAGTAAGTAAGTAAGTAAGTAAGTAAGTAAGTAAGTAAGTAAGTAAGTAAGTAAGTAAGTAAGTAAGTAAGTACGTGCGTAATTCGGAAAGCTGACGTAATGCCGATGGGACGCGGATGCTGCAGTCGATGTTTTATTAACATGTCCAAAATATTTTCGTGATGCATTTGCAGTCGATATTTCTGCACAGATCACAGACAACTTTGCAGCCTAAAGCTCGCTTCACTTAATTCGTCACTCATCTAGCCTGTGAAGTCGACTTGTGGCAAGTGTACAGCAAAGTGGGGATGACAAACCCATCCAATTAACAGCAGATAACTTTCGATAGACCAAACGAGCAAAAGAACACAAGCGTTGGAGGTTTTCAACAGCAGTTTCTTATCAACTACTGCCATTCGCTGAAATGGTAATGCTTTTTGTCCAGTAGAAATTAGTGTTAAAACAAAACTGATGTCCAGGCCCATCACGAAAAGACGCGTGGTACGCCTGGAGGTTAAAAATTGTTCACGATCGAAGTGCCGTGTTTTTGTCGCTATTTTAGGAGAAAAACTGTTTCAAAAAATCAATTTCTTCAAAATCTCTGTTTGTGAGGATGTTAAGCAGCTGCTTAATCATTAATATGAAGCAAATATTTCTGTTTTATGCAGAAAATGTTCTCAAGATGCGGAAGATGCAGAAGTCAGCGAATTATGCGGATCTGCACCACCGCATCCTGTCAAATGCCCTGTTATTACCGTACAATTAAATATGCAAAATTTGCTCTCGCATTTTTAAACCAAAGTTCAGAACAAACAGGGAACAAAACTGTTTTGCGCTTTGAAATACCTTTCGGAAGGGATGCTTCTTGATGTCATTTGTGCAGTACGTTTGGAGAAACGACTTTCGAGCATGTTTAATGTAAACCCAGTAGACAAGTCGCATCAGATCGCAAATATGCAAATCATCCATTCGCGTGCAATTTGTTACGCATTCCCATAATTTATGTATGATTTTTGAGGGGTTGAAAGTGGTACATTTCAAAAGAGAGACTATTGTAAGTGATTTCCTTTTCAAGTTTTTAGACCGTGAGAAATTTTTACATAAATGTAACAGACAAAACATATATGTAGCTGAAACCACGTGCACTCCCGCGAGTGCTGTTTTTAAATTATGCCAAGGAAAATAATGACAGTTTTCTTTTAAAGTTTTTGGTGCTCTCAGCAGTGTTGACTGCATGCTTTTTAAAACAATATTATAATGTACATAACTGTGCATTATGAAAATATCACGGGTGATGGCTTAGTGTGGTTTACACTTTGTGTAAGCCACACAAAAATAATATAATTGTAACATGTGTCATACATTGTACATTATTGTAAAATCTTGTACATGTGCATGTACTTTAGTGGCATCTCAGGTGAGATTTATAGAGACAACATGAATGACAATTGCACATTGTACTCAAAAATTTTTTTTTTTTTACTGTTTTAGCATGCTGCATTTGCACTGTCAGCATTCATTAAAGGCATGAATGAACTTAACACTGTAGCAATTGTAAGATATTGCTTCAGAAAGAATGTCGCCCCAAAGCTTGGTTTCCTGTCTCCGCACATCAAGCAAGACTATGAGGTTAATATAATTGTTAATTAAAAACAATCGTATTCATTATAATAATTAATAATTTTCTACCAGTCAGATATGTGAATTTCATGCTATGGCTCCTTCTGAGTTTTGGTTGCTGAACGTATCTTCTCATACCAAAGTCATGTTCATGTAATTATTTTCTTTTCTGAGTGAGGTGCAGGATTGTGGAAAATAGATTCATCAGTGCTTTCTAGAATGAGGCACAAAAATATTGGTTTTATATTTTCTTCAAGAAAAAGCAGATAAGTACATGTATTTAGTTGTTGATGAATACATTTTCAGCAATCTTGTACCTTGGAGTAGCTCATCCACTCCTTGTACTGGTCCCTCTTTTCTCTCCACTGATGAAGGGATAGTCCCGAAATATCTGGAATTTTTTTAAAAAATAGCACTACATAACAAAAACAGATTTCAGCTTAATATATATAAAGGAGCTACACAGTTTTTAACCATATTGTGATGCTACTATCTACATGTGTTAATTGAGGTTTGCATGCCAAAACCTCATCCCTGTAACCACTTGCCAACTACAGTGGAACCCCACTCTACGGACACCCGCTTAATACGAACACCCCGGAATTACGGACAGTTTCGTTAGTCCCAACAAAAACCTCATACATTTTCTCTTAAATTAACCCGCTTGATACGGACACCCGTTAATACGGACAACGGACACTTTTCCCTGTCCCGAGTGACAAACTCTTATACATTGTCAACCCCGTTTTACGGACACTATTTATCTGTGCAGTGTGAATTTTAATTGCCACGATTATTTTCTAACTTGAAGACATTGGACCCTGGTCAAATAATGACAGAATTTGAAGAGTCAAAACCATTTTATTACAAAGAGAAGCTTAAGGACGTTCGCGCGAAAATTTTCTAGTCGATAGATTTTTCTAAAATTTTTACTGAGGACGGATAATGAGTTACTTGTGTCAAAAATGCAAAAAAAAGTGGGGGTCACCGATTTCGTTTCAGAGATAAAGTCTGTAGAAAACTACCCTGATTTTGAAAAATTGGCGCACGTAATTTCGCACGGCTTTCAAGGTTTGTAGTTTAAATTATCGATGATGAGAAAACGGAGGCAAACGATCTTGGTGATATTTTGAAGATTTGCGTCTGTTGCGTAAATAATTTTAAGTGTTGCCATCTTTTATGCAAAACTTAGCCCTGGAAGAGGCATTTGAACCCGTCGTACGACAAAAAGAAAAGATCAAAAAGCGGAATTCGAACGTGCGTGGGGCAAAAAAAATCAACCTTTTAATCGATAGATTTTTTTCATTTTCTCACAAAAGGTAGATAATCATTAACAAAAGTGATCTGTTAAGAAAAAAGTAGGGGTCACCGACCATTTAAGCGAGCAAACTGCAAGCGAAGTTAACGCAACGGCTACTCACCCCATTAAAGTTTCCTCAGCGCGCGCTTGATGCATGACGTGGCGTAGCGTTCATGGCGGTAAAACGTAAAAAACAAGAAAACTACTTCAAAGATAAGGTTTTCATTTTCACTGTTCAAAGTTTCATACTTAACAAGTATTCTCCTGGTTTACTAAATTTTTTGGAACGTTACTAAAAAAGTTCTAAGCGTTTGAAAACGGCGAAATGCCGACTGTCGGCGCCATTGTCAAAGCAATTTTTATCGGGTGCAGAGCATTTTAAAAGTAAAGAATCTCGTTTGAGAGAACTAAAAAAATATTTACCCTCAGCAGCTATTTCACATATCCTTACTGATGCTTCCACGTTAACGTGAATGATTTTTCTCGAAATAAGAAAACAAAAACAGCCTCAGACGTTTGACCGCGGTGAAGGCGTAGCGTTGCGACAGGAATTACGTGCGCAGTAAGGATGCGCATAAACAATTAGCGCGAACGTCCTTAATAGCGTGACTTCCGGTTTTTGACCCTTTCACTTTCTTTGTCTTTTGCTGCAGCTATCGCTTGTGTCGCAAGCTAAAAGCTTCCGTGTAAAGTAAAGTTACCGACTTTTTCAAATGGGTTGGTAGAGTTTAAGAATGGTTACGAGTTTCAGTTGCAAAGGAAACTTTATAGAGAACGTTCTGTTGCTGTTGAAATGCGTTTTATTTTTTGTATATAGTAAAGTTCCGACATTGTCAAATAATTCCACTGTTGAGTTTATTAATGTTTAGTTCGAGTGTATGATTAGATCGTAAGGTTTTCGTAAAAACTATTAATTTTAGTCAGATAGTTCACAGTTTGCATTTGCTACAGTAACAGTACAATAAAACAACCTTTTTGTTGCCGTACAATTAACCAACGTTTTGTTGCGGTAAAAACGTTTGCCTTCGTCTTTGCGTCGAGAAAACATGTATCCATGCCTTTTTTTTCTGAGACCCCGCTTAATACGGACACCCCGTTAATACGGACAATTTGGCCTTTCCCCTTGGTGTCCGTATTAACGGGGTTCCACTGTACTTACCCATTTTGTAATTAAGTACACAACTATGTTACAATAAATTTTGTTTCTTGCTTTTTTTACACTGCCACGTTGAAGCAAAAACATTCTGGCCATTCCTGATGTACCGTTGTACTAGAGTAACTGTTTTGCTTTGATACTAGTGTCTCCTGTTCACTGCACTGCCATTTTTAGAGGACCTCCGACACTTCACCTTTGCACCTCTTAATGAAAACAAGAAGTGGGAGCCGTCTGGTGAGTACAATAATTCATTGAATAATTATTTTTACTTTCAAGTGTAATACACTCAATGCATTTAATTTATTTACAATGTATTATTTTAATTATACATGTTGGTTGCTTTGTATTATGTATTTGGCTGTACATGTCGTGGTTCAGTTTTGGATTAAACATGTTTATTGTATTATATTTCGTGGCTAGTCTGACGTAGCGTTTCGTCCCGGCCAAGGGACTCTTCAGAGACCTTTTCTGCTGGCAAACTCGTTGAGCATCGCGCTCAAAGTCCCGTTCGCAAAGAATGATGACAGCAATCTCGTTGAGCATCGCGCCCAAACGAGTGCGAACGGGACTTTGGGCGCGATGCTCAACGAGTTTGCCAGCAGAAAAGGTCTCTGAAGAGTCCCTTGACTGGGACGAAACGCTGCGTCAGACTAGCCACGAAATATTTATTCACAAGTAACTGTCAACTTTCATTGTCTATTGTATTATATCAAGTTAAAAATTATAGTAATTACAATAAATTTAAAATCAGTGTAAAAATTATTAAATTATTATCTCGTTGTTGCAAAGTACACTTCCTCCGTTGAACCATGCTTGAAATGTTTTTCTTATTGTTTTTAGGAGAGCAGCAGGATGCTGTAGACAATCTCATCACTGCTATGGACCTAACATATGCTCAACGGTCAGATCATTTAGATAAAATGCATTTACTGTTTAACATTGTAATACAGCCTGGGTTTATTTCTCGATTTGGACATGCTGTATCAATACCGTCTTTCATGTTTTTAAATTGACAATGTATGAATCTTTCATCTTACATGTAACTCTGCCTAGTCCACTTTGAACAATATTGATGTTAAGATACAGTGAAGTTTCTATGATTGATGCAGGTTTCAAAATGAAAAACTGACTTATTTCATAGTAGCTGGCAATGGTGAATTAAGAATTAACTCTTACATGTAGCTTACAACTGTAAAGTGCATTAAAGTTTTAACTATTCTCACATTGATTCCCTTTTCAGGATTCTTCAATATTTTTTATCATAAATTTCTCACTGAAGGTCTTCTTCTCTTGCTGGGCAGAATTGCATACTTTAAATTCTGCTCATTATGTTGTGTTTCATTGCAATGTTTTTATATTTACATTCTTATCAATCTTTCAGAGATGAAGATGGGCAATCCATAGAAGCACTAAAATGCGAAACAACATTCAACCCAGTTCAACAAAGAGTTTTTCAGGTAAACAGAAACAAAAGATACCACTTATGATGCTCTCAGTGTTTGCTACTTTCTACTTTTAATAATTTATTTTGTGGTCATTGTTTGCAGTGTATTCAGCACCGTGCTCTTAATCCAGATGACCCTTCTTTACCAGATTTAGAGCCTGTTATTGCAAGGTGAATTTATCTGCACAGAATTACTATAAAAATTGATTCTAACAAAAACATCAAATTGAGATGCCACATGTAGATCTAGCAACTGCCAAGTACATAAGAGCACCATACTCTTTCATTGGTTGTCTACCAAAATTTTGTCTAATATTTTAGGACTTCAGACTCTTGACTCTTAGCAACACAATAATTAATCTTCTCTGACCTGTGCAAATTCCTTGCTAATAAATATTTTCTTGGAAAGTCACTAATTTTTTTTAGCTCGAGTAATTTATAAAGTTTGGCATCTCAGTTGAGAGAATATGAAATATGAGTAAATAGATAAAGACCCTTTGTAGCACTTTGTGTTGAAGTAAGAATGTACAAAAAATGTTTATAGGTGACTGATTACGGGGTTATTCCCGAAATGTCTGGTTCCAACCGAACCAAGCACTTTTTATGAACATTTTTTAACATTTTACCTATGAAATATGGATTGAGTGTCTTGCAAACTGTATGTCCCCTGCCATTTTTCTAAAAACCCACTATGTGACATACAGTGTACACTGAAGATACTTTATCTGACAGGCTTCTTTCTTCAAAAAGTGCTTTCTGGTTAGTATACATTTGACAGTCTCTCGTGTACACGTAGTGCATGGCAAATGTTCTTCGCCAGAGTACCCTAACCCAGATAGTCCGTCTTCCTATGTGAGCTTCCTGATAATTACATCTCTGCTAGCACTGTATGTACCAGATAAGGCAGATTACAACAGGAATACTGCAAGATGAGCTGACTGACTGACTGACTGACTGACTGACTGACTGACTGACTGACTGACAGACAGACCGACAGATAGACTGACTGACTGACTGACTGACTGACTGACTGACTTGGCAAAAGACAGTTTTCAGGCCTCTGGATTTGTTTCTTATTCACAATACTAATGAAGTCTTTGATCCATAAACATTTTTTTCCTTACAGTTACTTGGAGCCCAGTGCAGAATTTAAAGCAAGGTGTGCTCCAGAGTGTACTAAAGTTAAGGTTAGAAACACAGAATTTTTTTAAGTGTCTAAAGTTCATAAAATAAACAAACAGAAAATACTCAGTGGCAGGTAACTATTAGGGAGGGCAGTTCTAAAGAGTGCATTTTTTTTTAATTTACGGGACAAATTACATACAGTGCTTACAGAAGAATTATTTACATCACAATACAATTAATTGCAATGCAATTAAAATTAAAAAAGGAAGCCTAATCTTAAAAATACACCTTACTAGCAATATTGTTGAATTACAATTTACGGGACAATTACATACAGTACTTACAGTAGAATTACTTACATAACATTACATTACATTACATTACATTACAATGTAATTAAATTAAAAAAGAAAGGAGGCCTAATATTAATAATACACGTTACTAGCAATATTACAATAACAGGTGTCAACATCTTTTTTATTTTTTTTTATTTTTGATTTATATTGACATTGCAATACGCAGTGGACAGTACAATACTTACGTTAACAAGAAACACGAACACACACACTAACTACTAAATCAAAGCAGCCCACCTTTTCTTTAAATTGTTTTAGCTGGTTGTTTTTCACTGCTAAAGTGCGAAGAATGACGAGTTTGTCTTTTAGGCGCGAAAGAAAGTCCTGAAAGTCCAAGGTGCCAACGCTTGCATTTATAGAGAAGATATGGTACTTAGCAATTATTATACAGTAGTTGAGGGCAGTCCAGTAGTTTGAGTCGCGATCCTGATGCCAGCCGTATAGAATTACACTTTTTGACAGAATAATGTGTTGGCGAAAAGTAGTCTGCCACCAATTTGTAAAATGGGTCCAGAAATCCGAGGACTGACAGCATGTTAAAAACATGTGGGTCAATGACTGGCTTTCGAGATTGCAAAGGGGACATTTGTCATTGCTTGCCAGACCGGCGTGAAACAAGCTGTACTGCGTAGGTAAGATACCGTGGATAATTTTGAGTTGAAACATTATAAGTTTTGCTTCTTTCATGTTACGAAATGGGAGCGTGTAAACAAGCTGAATGTTTTCTTCAGTAAAGCCGTGATTTAGAAGTCTCGGTTCAGCTGATGGAGCAGAGTATCTTTTCTCCAATAACTTTGAATATGCTAACTTTGTGGAAAAAAGTTTTAGAGGTATTGCAGATGCAGATTCCAAACTGTCGTGGGTTGTGTTGTGGAGGGCTATTTTCCATTCCTTTGGTATAGCATTTAAGATGCCGTAATACACGGTGAACGCAAATTCTATTCGGTATTTTTCTTTTAATCCTGCTAGAGATAGAAAATTAAGATCTATTAAGCAGGTCCTTAATATAGATGATGCCTTTTTTGAACCAGTCGCTTATAAAGATTGGCTTACCATCCAGACAAATGCTGCGATTGTTCCAGATTATTCGATCTCTTACGGGTTTCTCTTCATTGTCGGTTAGAAGTTTAAACTCTTGCCAGTAACATAGAATTGTACCGTAAAATTCTGGGAGTTGATCTAGGTTGAGTAACTTTAAATCGTAGTCGCATTTAACAAGAAAATCAAGACCGCCGAGTTGACTGACCGCGTGATTTGGAATGGCGTTCCCCGCGGCATCACTATTTTCTATAAAGCGTTTAATCCAAGCTATTTTAAGAGAGCGTTCCATGATTTCAAAGTCAATCATTTTTAAACCACCATGCTTTATTTCTGCGATAATAGTCTTTTTCTTGATTTGGGCGTCTTGCCGTCCCAAATGAAATTGAAAATTATTT
This sequence comes from Meandrina meandrites, assembly GCA_963693305.1. Classification (NCBI taxonomy): domain Eukaryota; kingdom Metazoa; phylum Cnidaria; class Anthozoa; order Scleractinia; family Meandrinidae; genus Meandrina; species Meandrina meandrites. Next base: position 19,429,225 of record OY855907.1, on the reverse strand, counting down.
TATTAATGCGGTCTATAAGAGGCGTCGAGATTGTCAAAAGGGAGGTGCTATAAATTAGTTTGGCCAAACCCAATGCTTTAACGATGTTTATCTTGCCAAGTAAGGTGAGCTTTCTTCTTTTCCAACTTTATAACGTTTGTTCTAAAGTGCGAATTTTCTCTTCGAAATTAAGCTTATCGGTAAGCAGGGGGTCATATGAAAAATGTACGCCGAGGGCATGAACAGAGTCTTGCGGCCATTTGAAACCAAAAGGCTTATCGTTGCGATTTCTCCAAGAACCTAGCCACGTTGCTTCAGTTTTGTGTTTATTGATTTCTAGGCCACTAACTTCCTTGAAGTCTTCTAAGAGCTTTATTAAATGGGGGACAGACTCGAGATCGCGTACCAAAACCGTAGTGTCATCTGTGTACTGTGTACTTTTTATTTCACTTTGTCCCACTTTGATTCCTCTAATAATAGGGTCTTTTTGTAAGGCTCTAGCGAATAGCTCAATTCCAATTACAAAAAGTAAGCCAGACAAAGGACAGCCTTGTCTAACGCCTCTTTCTAGAAGAAAAAATTCTGATGCGTGTCCATTATGGATGACACAGCTTGAGGTTTGACGGTAAATAATATCAAACCAATTTTGGATATCGGGGCCAAAATTAAACATTTGTAACGCTGCTTTTAGGCATAGTTTTAGGTAATCCCATTCTATTGTGTCAAACGCTTTTCGGAAGTCTATGAAAACTGGCAATGCCTGATTTTTCTTCTTGTTTAGTGTAAAACATGATGTCCTGAATAAGCCGGACATTTTCGCCTATGAAACGACCTTTTATGTAACCTGTTTGGTTAGGGTTGATGATCTTTGGAAGCACTTTTTCTAGTCTTTTCGCGGTAGCTTTTGTTTAAATTTTGTAATCTACATTAAGTAAAGAGATGGGCCTTAATTATCGAAATTAATACTGATACAGAAATTCCTTTTGACTGCTGAAAACTTCTCAATAAAACACTCATTTAAATAACAGCAGGGGAGAGAGGCCAACCGATTTTTCTTTCATTCATTTGAGAGCTTGCAAGGTGGTCTCATTTGAAGATGAAGGTATATGGCTACATTTTGAAAGCATTTGTGATTTTTTCTGTTACCAGGATATATTCCGCCTTGAAAAGATAGAGAAGAAGAAAGAAACACCAGCTGAAAATGTCTTCAAAGCAATGTATGTACATATTGATGGGATAATGTTTAGTGGGTAGATAGTTCTACAAGAATATATAATCGAAAAATTGCTACCCTGTTTTTAAAAGTGTTTATGAATAATTGGTATACCACTGGGGATGGGGTGGACTTTAAATAGACTGTGTCGCTTAAATCGTCCAACACAACCAAAACGAAGACTGTAAATTAGTGCAAACCATCCATTTATTTCACAACATGGCAACAACCACGAGGTCGCTTACAAAACTGCTTATCACGTGACGTAAAACGATAGGCAAGCAATGTGTACAAAGAACAGAAACAATGAAAATATGAAATGTCAGTGTTCAGTCGCGACATTCTCCCACCAGTGTTTGGCTTATTTATTAGGTAGGACACTCTTCCAACAGCACCAGCTTCGCGACTGGTTTCTTGTACACTCCAGCTTTTGTCTTCACTTCACAAACGTGGGCAGTGTCATCTTTTCCAGGAAAGATCTTCATGATACGAGCAAGGGGCCAGTCTCCCCTTTGGATCTTCTTATCGACAACCAGAACTAAGTCTCCAACCTTGACATTACGCGTGCTCTGATTCCACTTCTTTCGAGCAATCAGGGTTGGTAGATATTTTCGTAACCACCTTACCCATACTTGATTGATAATGACTTGTGTCTGCCTCCACCGTTTCTTACTGGAAATCTCCTTTTCTGTAAAAACACCACAGGGTAACACAGGATTTGCACGGGATATAAGGAAGTGGTTTGGCGAGATGGCTTCCAAATCACTGCCGCTAGAACTGACTTCAATAAGGGGTCTGCTATTCACAAGGGCCTCTGTTTCTGCAAATGCTGTCTCCAGGACCTCATCTGTCACCACTTGACCATGGAGGACAACTTTGAGAGCTTTCTTGCAAGACTGGACTACACGCTCCCATATGCCACCAAAGTGAGGTGCGGCAGGAGGGTTGAAGTGCCACTGAATCTCCTTCTGAGACAGGAAGTCAGCAATTTGTGACTGGTTCCATTCCTGCAAGCTTTGCTTTAGTTCTCGGTCAGCTCCCACAAAATTAGAGCCATTGTCAGAATAGATGTCTGATGGTGGTCCACGTCTCGCCACAAATCTTCTTAGTGCATTAATGAACGAGTCAGTCTCCAATGACTGCGCTACCTCAAGATGCACCCCTCTTGTAACCAAACACGTGAAGAGACATCCATAGCGTTTTTCTTGCTTGCGCAAGTGTTTGATCATGAGTGGCCCAAAATAGTCAATGCCAACCTTTGAAAAGGGTGGAGCTACTTGCAAGCGATCTTTTGGGAGGCTTGCCATAAAAGGGGGTTGTGGCTTGACTTTTCTTTTCTTACATACTGAACAGTCATTAACGACCTTCCTCACAGTAGGCCGAGAATGCGGTATCCAATACAATAATATCAATAATATCAGAACGTGTTCCGTACCTTCATTGTTGAGCTTCTTGTGGCAGTCCATGATCAAAAGACGACATAGCTGATGATCTTGAGGAATGGTCATTGGATGTTTGGCATCATAACAAATTACTGCACCGTCAATTCTCCCGCCAACCTGGAGAATGTCACTTTCATCCAAGAAATGGGTTAAAGTCTTCAAGTGACTTTTTGTTCCAACAGGTTGACCAGAAGCTAAACTGCAAATGTCAGCTGGAAATGCTTCTCTTTGAACTGACGTGATCCACATCAATTTCGCGTCCTTTATTTCTTGAACCTCCAATGGACCAATCTTCGTTTCCATTTTTGTCTTTCTTCCTTTGCAATTCCGAATGAATCGTTGCACATAAGCAGTAATTCGACAAACGTAAACAAACGATGAGTAATGGGAAAAGTCCATGAGCTCAGGGTTGAGTTTCCTAACAACCACAGCTAACATGTTGATCTCAGCTGGTGTTTTCGGGATGTCTTCAGGCCACTGATCTTCTGACGGTAGAAAATGCTGGACCATTTAACCAGCGGCAGTTTGGAGTAATTGCATTTCCTTTCAAGCCACAGCTACCATCGTCTGTAAGATTTAGTTTGCCAGGGCAATGACGCCATTGTTGTGGTTCTGAAGCATCAAGAATTTCAGAAAGTCTATTGGCAATGAAAGCAGGATGTCGCTTTGACTCTCCACGAATCTGACCAATAACAGCACTACTGTCACTCCAATAATGGGTGGAGGATATCTCATAATCATGTTCTTAATCGCGAACCGTACACGAAGAACTGCTGCTTGTAGTTCCAGTCTTGGAATACTCAGTGGTTTAACAGGAGCAACACGGGTCTTTGCAGCTACAAACGCACACTGTCTCTCTCCACCAAAACACTGAAATCAAAAGTATGCAACAGCGCAGAATGCCCTCTCACTTGCATCACCAAACAGGTGTAGCTGAATGGAAATGGGTGAAGCCATGAACTGGCGATTGAAACGTGGTACTGAGAATTCCGCTAGACTCTCAAGTTCCTTTTGCCAAGCAGACCATTCTTGCTGGAATTCTTCTGGAATCTTCTCATCCCAGTCTTGACGAAGTTTCCACAATGACTGAAGAAATATCTTTGCCCAGACAATGAATGGGGTTTAAAATCCAGTTGGGTCAAATTTCGAAGCTGTGAGACTGATAACGTTCCGCCGTGTATCTGCCAACTCCTTTGGCTTGATCTTGATCTTGATCATGATTCCAAATCACCCCCAGAGCTCTCTCAGCAGGCAGATTGCCTTCTTCTTCAATAGTGCGCACTGACTGTGCTCGTTCTTCCACCGGCGTTGCATTGAGCAAATGTTTGTCATTCGATATCCACTTAGTCAGTCTGAATCCACCTAGTGAAAGTAAATTCACTTCCAATAGGGATGGGACTGATTTAAATAAATTATCCATATAAAAGTTTATCTCCACTACTTCCGCTTCCAAAGGAAAGAAATCCTTATTGTCTTAAGCTGTTCGCCGCAATGAATAATTGGAACACGTAGGGAAACACTTTGCACCAAAAATTGCCTGACGTATTGGTACACATCCACCATGTCCTCCGGAGTTTTCCTCCAGGCAAAACGCAAAACAGATTGGTCTTCTTCAGGAACCACCACTTGATTGAACATGGCTTCGATGTCGGCAGACATAGCTATCAACTCTTGGCGGAAGCGCATTAGTATACCAACTAATGAGTTCAAAAGGTCAGACCCAGAGGACAGATGATCATTAAGAGAAGTTCCTTGATATTTGGCTGCTGCATTACTAACTCGGCGCACCCAGGTTTGTGGGGGTGTATCACCAGGTAGTGCGGTAAATACCATGCACGGGTAGTAGACTCTGACGATTCTTGTTCAGACAGCTTCTTGATGTATCTTTTCTGAAGATCATCATCTTTAGTTTGTCTGTATTTGCATTCAGCTCTAGTTTACTTTCAAGGCGTTTCTCCAACAAGCGTAAACGCTTCTCTGCAAAAGCTCTGTTGTCTGGCAAATCGGTATTTGAATCCTTCCAAATAAGTCCAACTTGATACCTTCCATCAACTTTACAGGTTGTTCTCTCAAGAGACTCTAAAATCAGCTCACCTTCCTTCGATGTCCGTTCATCGCTGTCATACTTGCACCCAAATGATTCTGTTTTCCACCAATTTTAACAAGTTAATTCAGTTCTTCTTCAGGCGAAGCCACGTGAATGAAACATACAGATTCTGAATTACGAGAATATCCTGGGAGAGTTCCTGTCACAGTCCAACCAAGTTCCGTCTTGATTCCAAATGGCGAACCTCTGGGTTCCTGTCGTACCTCTCTTGGAATGATGATATCTGTGACGTCACTTTCAAGGATGACCTTGATCTCTGCTCTATCCACATCTTGAAGCTCGATGTCAGCAAAATGTCTCGACTTAACACTTACATGTTAACTGAAGTAGAAGGCACATTCAATTTCTCTGCAACCAAAGCATTTTCCACCATATAACGAGTGCGTTTATTAGCAGGACCAATGTTAAATGAGACTCGCTTTGTGTTAAGATGCGAAGTGACTCAAATACCAAACAAGTCCAAAGATGTGGAAGGACCATCCAAATTTAACTGATCTGCAACATCTGCTCGAATAAGAGAACAGGTACTACCAGGGTCAAGAAGTGCGTGGGTATTGAGGTGACCACAGGGTCCATACAGAGTTACAGGAACTTATTACATGTAGCTTGCAACACATGAGAACTTACCACTACAGGTTCTGGCTGACTGGGTTGGATGGGTGGCTCTTCAGGAGTAGGAACACTTGTGGTATTTTCTTCTTCCATGATTCTATGAAGCAACTCATTGTGCAGCCTAGTACAGCCATTAACACCACACTGCTTATTAAATTTTGCATTTATTTGCCCAGTGCCTTCCAAAGCGACGAAAACACAGTCCATGTTTATTCACTTTAGCCAATCGTTCCTGAACAGACAACTTCTTAAATTTGGGACAACTGTGTAGCTTGTGATGTTTTCCGTCGCCCATCACACGTGGAAGTAAAGTAAACTGGCCATTTTGACTGAAACGCGGCGAACCTCCAAAGGCATTGCCACCCATCGACGGGGGTGTTACTGCACTGAAGACTCCTGTACAAATGTGGGACAAATGGTTGCTTGCTTGTACGGCCGCCAAAATCACCATGCACTTCTGGGTGCACTTCAATCCACTTCTCAAAGTCCATAAGATTTGCATGTTTCAGCTCTTTATCTCTCCTGTACTCTTTCCACCTGACACAGAGAGAATGAGAAAGCTTGTCAACAACCATGTTCAAGTTGTTTGCAGCCTATAAATCGCTATTGTAACCGAGGCGCTTAAAGGTTTTAACAGCGGTTGAAATGACTTCTGAGAGACGTCGTACTTCATGTTTGCTCCATTTCCACAGGCGATTCAAATGAGCCTTAACAACAATGTGGGACTTTCCAAATCTCGATTCCAATTTCTCAAGGGCTATGTGCATAGAGCTCTCCACTATAACCATAGCCTTCTATTGCCTCCTTTGCTCTACCAACAACTGCATTCTGTAGATGCTGCATCTTTGCATTGCAGGAAATATCTGCATCATCAATAATAGAATGAAACATTGAAATCCAATCACTCCAACAAATAGGATCCCCATCGAATGAATCAAGCTTCAATTTTGGCAACCAACCCAGGGATGATCGTAAAATTATAGTGTTTTCAGGCGTTTCAACATGCAATCATTTATTAGAAGCTTTTTCTTTGTCGTGAAACGTTACTTTCAACTGCTGATGCTTGATTTTTGGCTTGGGAGTTAAAGTTGACATGTAAGCAACATCTGATGCAATGGGATTTTCCGGTACCTCAACAGGCTTGATCTCTTTTACATTTTCCTGATTGGGATAAGCTGGAATAGTATCTTCACCTTCAAAATCGTTAAGCCTTTCTTGTAAACTATTAGGATCATGAGCTTCCTTTTCCAAAGCTTCAGCTTCGACATCCAAACGAATTACTTCTAGTTCCAATTCCCTTGCTTTCTGCGCTTCTTCAGAAATCGAACGTTGTTTCTCTAGTTCAAGTTCTGCTTCCAATCGCACCCTCTCTGCTTCTACCTTAGATTTCAACAATTTCCTTTGCAGCTCTACTTGACTTTCAATCTTTCGCAACTTTTCTTTTGCAATTTCCTTTTGCTTTCTAACGTATGCCTGCGCTGCTGCTGCTTTAGCCTGCGTTGCGGCCGAACTAAACCGCGGTATAGTCTGTCTGCGAACCAGCGACCAGAAGCTTGTTCCGCTCCCCACCCCCCCGCGAGTTACTAGGGTTTTCTATAATAGCCTCTAATAGGCTCTTGCAAATGGCCGTTCTGTCGTTTACCGTAATTGGTCGAGTGGATTACGTGAAACTATAGTCACGCTTTCGATAAAAGCCAGATACACAAAATAAACACGGCGGCAAGCATTGAAAATTAGCGTTTCAAGTAGTGAAAAGCGCCTCGAATTATCTTATCCGAGCAAAGGGAATCTGTGAAAAGTTTTTGGGGGCAACGATGTTTTTACTCCAGCTACCGGTTTTGGAAAATCTTTAATCTTTCGATGCCTGCCGATTGTCACAGACATTGTTCATTCTAAACCAAAACATGCATACATGACAATAGTCTTCTTCGAAGCCGTTCTTAGTGTTGTCACGCAACGCTTAACCGAACGTGCAAAGCAGCAAAGAAAATAAAGCGTAAGCAACTCCGACCAACATTTTGGTAAATCTTTGGCATTTAAATATGCCTCTCCAGGTAAAAGTTGACAACAAACACTTGCGAGAACCGAACACAGCATAAAAATTGCGATTCAAAACTGCCACATCCGTTCTGGCATATATGAGTCTTGGTCCACGAGGCTTTAAAATGAACAATATCCGGCACAATTAAAAGCCATTAAAAACAGCGTTGCACTAAAAATATTTGACAGATTACCGTTGCTCGGGAAGATGTCAGATAGTTCGAAGTGCTTTTCGCCGCGTAAAACGTTTATTTTCACTGATCTGCCGTGGTCGCCGCCGTGTTTATTTTGTGCATCTGGCATTCATTGAAAGCGTAACTATGGTTTAACGAGATTACTCGACCAATCACGGTGCACGAAAGAATGGGCATATGCAAGAGCCAATTAGAGGCTATTATAGAAAACCCTGGTAACACGCGGGGGGCCGGAACAAGCTTCTGGTCGCTGGATCGCAGACGGACTATACCAGGGTTTAGTTCGGCTGCAACGCAGGCTACTGCTGCTTTCGCTTTAACTGAAATTGGATCCTTTCCACTCTTGTGAGAAGCTTTGGATTTAGGACTAACACTCGAACTCACTACTGACGTTTCTTCGCTCGCACGCTCCTCTAAATGGACCACTGCTTTATCTAATACTTCATAAACTCATACCATTCAAGTGCTTTATCGTGTTCAATCTCGGCTACAAACGACAAATATCGAATGTTTAACTCCTAAGCTTGTTGTAAACATGACCTCAAGTCAGCCATAATTCGATTGATGTTAGTTTTGCTACCACACTGTTCTATCAAAGCTGCCAAACTTTTTAAATGAATGGTAATCTTTCTTTTAACCTAAGACCTCTTGTTTTTCAATGTTAACTGCATAGATTTCCTCGGTTGACTCACCTCCGCCGACTGCACGCTTTCCACATTTTCCATGCTTTGCGATGGTTGATCCATGTGATCGCCAAATTCGATTTTCCACAAAATGTTGACCAATATCACGATTTTCTCCACTGGTTAACCATCCGTCGTCGAAGGACCAGAAAAAACTTTCGCTTAAATCGTCCAACATAACCAAAACGAGGACTGTAAATTAGTGTACACCATCCATTTATTTCACAACATGGCGACAACCACGAGGTCGCTTAGAAAACTGCTTATCACGTGACGTAAAACGATAGGCAAGCAATGTGTACAAACAACAGAAACAATGAAAATATGAAATGTTGATGTTCAGTCGCGACAGACTGGAAGTTGTGGGGGTAGGGGAGAGGAGGAGGTTGAAGATGAAGATGGAGTGATTAAAAAACAGGCTGGGAAAGGGGTTGCTTTGTGTACTGTTCGATCAAAAATCAGAGTGTGTACACAAACATTAAATTGTGTAACGTTCATCTTTAGAGGAGATGAACGAAATGGTGAACCATCAACCAGCAGAGCAGATGTTCATGACGAAACTGACTTTAGCATGGCAAGTTTGGCACAGACAGAAATCACACAGGTATGTAATCATGTGAATTGATTGATAATAATTGTTATAAGGAAATACAAGATGTTGATCTGGTTTCCTGTGCATTCAGGTTGGCACAGTTGACCCAGTTAGTGATGTCTGTACCACGATTAGCCAAAGGGATGAAGATAGGTTTGATGAAGGTATGTTGTCTCTTGATGCTTACTGTTCAACCATTCAGCTTTAGCAAACTATGGATTTATTTTCGAAACTAAAAGTGCATAACTTACTGGGAGGAGTTTAGTGATATGTTAATAAACGCCATCACTTTCCAGTAGTGTAGCAGCTCTCATAAGCTTGTAATTCTACTGGTCCTCTAGTTAGCAGCTGCTATTGTTTTGGGGGCTAGGGGCATTGTTCTTGTTGTTTGTTCTATTGTTCTCTCAGCCACTCATGTGAGACCTTACGAGAGCTGCTACATGACCCTCACTTTCTGTGACATCCTGTCAAAATTGGATTGTGTTGCGTCTAGAACGTCACAAAATCATTTTAAAGACCATCAGTTTACCTGTTTCTTTTTTTGTCAATATCATGGTAGATATCAAATTCCGCAGAAATCATGTAAGATCAGATCCCTAAACAGACACTATTCGCACTGCATAAATTATCGACATCGCATATAAGAACTACAAATCATGAATAAATTGACAGTGTTCAAGTGCAACGCCAGAGGGAACATGCCTGTGCCCTTCTTCTTCATCGGAACTGCAACACTAGCCTTCAGACCCTGACTCCAGGATAAGGCTCATCAGACTGAATGTGTATTTACTGATTCAGTTGGCAAATTTGTACGACTTTTCCTTCGCCAGTTGCTATTGAATTTAAGCTATGTACTGAATCGTTCGGTCTGAATGCTCATGCGAAGACTTCAGATACAGGTTTCGTTGGCACCAAGAAGACACGTGGAGCGTCTTATAGTTTTGAACGCGAAGTTTCAGCAGAGAGGTTTTCAGCAACGCCTCAGCAGGGAGCAGTTCGGATTCCTCAAGCCTTGGCTTGCCTTCTTCAAGCACAGACGACGCAAGGCGTAAATGCGCTTGGACCTTAATCGAACATGGCGGTGTTTTCCTGAGGTAATATTTTGGTCAGGCTAATGTGGCTTTGCGTTGGTATAGCTCTGTCAATTTTGTTTTTGCGTGCGACGGAATGGCAGTGCTGGGTCGGCTGGGCGGCTCTTTTCGTTCAAATGTCCGTTTTTACTGTCTTGGTATTTTTATAAACGGAGGCGATTTTTTCAGTTATTTTCCACGTGGTTGGGCTATGTAAATTACGTTTCACTACTGACGGTGAGGTATAATGCCCAAAGGAAGTGGTTCTTTTGTTATTTTTTCCACGTGGTTGGGCTCTAGTGCTTATTCGCTCGACTTCTAGTACCCTTGCTTACCAGAATTGATATTGTGTCACGTTATGCCAAAGGTTGGGCTCCGTACGTATCAGTATTATCTTACGAAGTATTTAAAAGGATTATTTGTCACGTTTATGAAATGCTATGGCCAGTAAGGCATATAATTGCCTGCTTTGTCATTTAGTGATTCATTCAGCGTGTTGTCTGTTTGATGATCGTGACTTTTGAGAATGTTATGGCCAGTGAGGCATATAATTGCCTGTTTTGTCATGAAGTGATTCATTCAGCGTGTTGTCTGTTTGATGATCGTGACTTTTGAGAATGTTATGGCCAGTGAGGCATATAATTGCCTGTTTTGTCATGAAGTGATTCATTCAGCGTGTTGTCTGTTTGATGATCGTGACTTTTGAGAATGTTATGGCCAGTGAGGCATATAATTGCCTGATTTGTCATGAAGTGATTCATTCAGCGTGTTGTCTGTTTGATGATCGTGACTTTTGAGAATGTGTGGCCAGTGAGGCATACAATTGCCTGCTTTGTCATGAAGTGATTCATTCAGCATGTTGTCTGTTTGATGATCGTGACTTTTGAGAATGTTATGGCCAGTGAGGCATATAATTGCCTGCTTTGTCATGAAGTGATTCATTCAGCGAGTTGTCTGTTTGATAATCGTGTTTTTTGAGAATGTTATGGCCAGTGAGGCATATAATTGCCTGCTTTGTCATGAAGTGATTCATTCAGCGAGTTGTCTGTTTGATAATCGTGTTTTTTGAGAATGTTATGGCCAGTGAGGCATATTATTGCCTGCTTTGTCAGGGTGTTGTCTGATTGGCGACTGTGATTCTGAGAATGCTCTGGCCAGTGGGTCATGATATTGTCTGTTGTCGTGATGAAGTGATATCTGAATTTTTTTTTTTAATTGCAATCAAGCTTTATTTAGAACAAAAATTCACGCTAACATACACGCACTATTAAATCTATATTACAATGTACAGTTTTTAACAATTACTTAGAGACATTACTTTACATTTACTTTAACACTTCTAGAGCTACTACAATTACCGCTACTACAATTCCTTACAAGCGTAATTTACAATACAACGCATTACACTTATTGACACAATGAAGCTATTCACAAAAATTGCTATACTAAACGAAAAAAAAGGTAAACTACAGAAAAAATTAAAGAAATTCAGAATTAGCGAAATAAAGGAATGACTACACATTAGTTTATGAAATTAGACCATTTCTCACAAAAGGTGTTATATTTGTTTGACATGATAGCTATGTAGCGTTCGGTTTCAATTTTATCATATACGAGATTTGTAAAATCTGCGAACTGAAATTTGATGTTGTTTAAGGCTTTGCAATAGAGAAAGTATTTACCAATGAGGATCAGATGGTTAAGGGTTGAACAAGAGGACGAACCATTTAGCACACCATACAGAATCTCATTGTTGGAAAGGCTAATATTTTTTTGGGAAAAAGATTGATACCAAGTACTAAAATCGGACCAGAAAGAAATGGCGATGGGACACGATAAGAATAAATGAGTGACTGTTTGGTCTATGTTAGTGCAAAAAGGACAAAGAGGGTCTTCAACCTTTTTCATTTTATGCAGAATGTAATTTGTGTACAAAATATTGTGAATGATTTTGTATTGAAATACTGAGAGTTTTATCTCTTTTGTCACAATGAAGGGTAAAGAGTATATCTTCTGTCGTTGAGGAATGTCAAATCCATATTCTATAAGTCTTTTCTCAGCAGTGGGAGGAGGGAGGTTCTGATGATTAACTAGCGATTTGTAAATTGCCTTACATGTAAGTTTGCCTATTGCAGGTAAATTAACTGTACTGGCATCGGTTTGCAGCTCCTGTTTTAGAAGAGTTTTCCAGTTACTAGATATTGCAGAAAGGAGACCGTGATACTGCAGAAAGTTACAATTTACCTTAAATTTAGTTAAGAATGCATCAAAAGATAGAAATTTATTTTGATTTTCCTCTAAGAGACTGGAAAGTTTATAAATGCCGGCTAGATGCCAGCTTCGGAAATATATGGAGGCTTTGTTAATTTTTACGAAACGATTATTCCTAACAATTTGGTCAAGGACATCTTTCTTTGTTTCGGGAACAGCATTATTTAGTTTTTGCCAGTGTGAAACTATGTCTCTGTAGAAAGTGGGTAGCTTTGGATTTAAGTTCAAATGTTTTACATCGTAATTACATTGAAAAAGGAATGCTCCGCCAACGTTGGAGAGATATCGCAAAGGGATGAGTTTCCATAGTTGGTTACCTTCGGAGCATAGACGACGTACCCAACATATTTTCAAAGCTTTATCAAATAATGTAAAATCGATCATCTTAAGACCTCCGTTTTCCTTACTTTTGATTAGAGTCGATTTTTTAATCTTTGGATTTTTGTACTTCCATACAAAATCAAAGATTAGTTTGTTGACTTCAGTAGCGAAAGTGTCTGGTGTGTTTAGCACACTACACACGAATGCTAATTTTGCAATTGCCATTGTCTTTACTATATTGATCCTCCCAAATATTGATATATCCCTTGAAGACCAGATGTTTAATGTTCTCCTTAATGGATCAAGTCGTTCAAAAAAATTCTTTTTGGCTGCGAGATGGTCGTCATACGAGAAGTAAACTCCTAGTGCATAGATGGGTTCTTCACTCAATTTTAGATCGAGAAGAGTGTCTTTTCGAGAGCGCAATGATCCTAACCATAGCAACTCTGATTTGGATTGATTTATTCGTAGCCCGGAACAATTTTCGAACTGGGAGAGTAAATTAAATAGACTAGTTAGTGACTGGACATCTCTTAGGAAAACAGTCGTGTCATCTGCATACTGCGTAAGTTTTAATGTGGTTTTTTTCATCAATTTCGATGCCTCATATTATCTGAGGACCGGATTGCATTGCCTAAAATTTCTATTCCAATGACAAACAAGATGCCGGAGAGAGGGCATCCTTGCCTGACTCCCCTTCCCAAATTAAACTGACTAGTGGCGTAACCGTTGCTGAGGACGCAACTCGAGATGTTACTGTACACTATATTAATCCACTGCCGTAACTGCGGTCCAAAGTTGAACGTTTCTAAACATTTTTGAAGATAATTCCATTCGATGGAATCAAAAGCTTTTTCGAAATCAAGGAAAACAGCGAAGCCAGGGATATTTTGTGCTTTCGTGAACGACATAATGTCTGAAATAGTCCGGATGCTCTCACCAATGTACCTTCCCTTTACATAACCTGTCTGACTTGAGTGAATCATTTTAGGTAAAACTTTTTCCATTCTGATTGCAATGGCTTTTGTGGCGATTTTATAGTCGTTGTTTAAGAGGGATAATGGTCTCCAGTTTTTTAAGTATTCTAAGTTTTTATCCTTTTTTGGTATCAAGGAAATGATTCCGAGCCGTTGAGAGATAGATAAATGATCGTGCTCATATGCATAATTAAAGCTTTCTACCATAAACTGTCCAAGCAAGTCCCAGAAGCATCTGTAAAATTCTATTGTGAACCCGTCAGAACCAGGTGTCTTATTGTTTTGGAACTTACTAAGTGCTTCTGTACATTCTTTTATTGTCAATGGGCCCTCACAGCTGTCTGCATCTTCATTGTTAAGTGTTTTGAGGTTGACAGACTAGAAAAAGTGTTTAAAGTTTTCTGTTTCAGGAGAGGTATTTTTGGATTCGTAGATTCCTCTAAAGAATCTTTCTCCTTCCTCTAATATTTGTTTAGCATTGAGCTGAACGGAGCCGTCTTCATTTTTCAGCGATGTTATATGCTTCTTTCTGTGGTTTCTTTTTTCTAGATTGAGGAAATATTTATTATTCTTTTCGCCATATTCATACCAACGCGCTCTGCTTCTAATCATTGTGCCTTGAGTTTTTTTGGCAATTACTTTTGCAAGTTTGATTTTTACACGATCCATTTCAGCTTTTCTCGCTTCGTTGAAATTTAAGTGGAGTTCTTGAAGACGATTGAATTTTTTTAGTAACTTTTTTTCTTCGTCACGTTTTTGTTTGGCTTTACGTTTAGAGAAAACAATGGTTGCTGCTCTTATTTCCATCTTAATCATTTCCCAGAGGAGCCCTTTGTCTGCAACCTCTGAGTATTTAGATGCAAATTCAGGAATTTTTCTTGAAATTAGTTCGATATAATCTTTGTCTATTAATAGTGAATTATTGAATTTCCAGAAACCTGGACCACGTTTAGCATCTTTTCCCTCGGAAATTAACGTTATACTTAATGCGGAATGATCAGAAAATATGTTGGGAACAATTTTAGCGTGGTTAAGTGAAGATCGCAAGTCTTTAGAGATCAGAAAGTAATCCAGTCTACACTGTATTTTCATAGACGTATTACTCCAGGTGAAACCTTGTATGTTGGCATTCTTTTCTCTCCAGGTATCAATAAGATCATGGGTATTTATCAAATTATTAATTTCTTGTATGACCACTTTTTTTAATTCAACCGATCGGCCTCCTCGCTTATCCAGTTCATTTAAAGCACAATTGAAGTCACCGCCAAGCACTACTTTTTCATTTGCATAGTTATTTAAAACGGAATTTGACAAGTCTCTAAGGAAATGAACTTGTTGTGTCTGATCGTTAGGTGCATAAATATTTACAAAAATAAACTTGGACTCGTCTAGCGATACGTCGCTTAAAATATATCTTCCGTTTTTATCGCGGATGACATTATCAATGGACACGTTGATTTTGGGCTTAAAAAGAATCATCACTCCTCGGCTGTGACTGGAACCATGACTTTCAACGATTTTTCCGCCCCATTCAGCTTCCCAGAGTTTAATGGTTTGCGGGGACGAGTATGTTTCTTGCAAATAAACAACATCGGAGTTTTGTTGATGTAACCATCTAAATATTTGACGTCGTTTGGTAGTCTTGTTCAACCCTCGTACATTTAATGATAAGATTTTAAGTTCCATATGCTAAAATTACCTTGAGGTAAATCTCTTCGACTTTCAGTTCGCAGATGTGATTTGGAGAGAAATAGTAAAGTGATACCACTGCTACATTTATTAGATTGTAATTATCTATTGGTCGAATACGAAATCGGTGAAATATTTCGCTGAGAAGATTAATCAAATCGAAATAAGAATGCAACAAAATAGTGGACACTGAGAAAACTAACATGTAAACATCGCACGCAGATTTAAAGCATTCTAGGACTATCGAAAAAGTCAAGGTTACTAGTAAGGACTTTATACAAAATAAAACAAAAACCAAGCAATTGCTTACGAATAAAAAATACATCACAAATAAAGAACAAATACCTGCAAAATTTAGGGCGAGTTGTCCTGTCTGAAGATTCGCGTCGATTGCCCCTGAGGCAGTTAATTTAGTAATAGTTACTTACTGTTCATAATTCGACCGTAGAGAGGAAAGTTCTTTGTTTCGGGGCCTCGATAGACTGCTTTATCGATGATCAGCCGTTCGACATTAAAGAAAGCTACCTTCTGATCTTTCTTCGCCTTCTTTAAGACAGGGTACAGTTCCTTTCTTATCTCATCCACCTCTTTCGGGAAGTCATCTGCAACGCCGAACTTTTTGCCCTTGGGTAGGTGCTTGATGTGTGACTTGATGAGTTCCTTGTCTTTAAAGAAAGAAGCTTTTGCGATTATAGGTCTTGGATGTTGTTTCTTTTCTTCGCTCGGTCTCGTAGGAATTCGGTGAACCCTCTCGAATTCTATCTCGTTCAAGTCGTCGCTCGACATCTTCATTTCTTTTTGCAGGAACTTTCTCAGAACTTTTTCGGTGTCTTCAGGCGATTCCTGTTCTCTGTCATTTATGCCGAAAAATTTTATGTTGTTTCTTCGGTTGAAGCATTCCTGTTTTACTACTCTGCGCTCTAGCTCGTCCACCTTGGAAATCTTTTCGGTTGTTGATGTCAGTTTGGCTTCGGTCGCGCTGGCATCGCTTTTTAATTTTTCTACCTACGCTTGCGTCAACTCGAGACTTTCTTTGAGCATTTGTTTCTCTTCTTCGAGCTCTTTGACTCCGTTTTTCAAACCTTGGATTTCTGGAAGTATGGATAGCATTTTATCCAGCTTGCTTTGTATATCTGACAATTTTAGGTTGCACGCCGAGCAGCCATGCTCGCGTTCACTTTCGCTCAAAAGCTCCTCGTCGGTTTGAGAGCCTCGTGCTCGCAATCTTTTTTTCTTCGGCTTTCATTTCTTGATTTGCCAGCATCCTCTAGGCTTTTGAAGTTGTCTGCCTCTGTGGCCTTGTTGATATCAGTCACAGAAAGGCGGAGCTGTAAAAAAACACGTCCGCCATGTTTCGCGTTTCGCGTCGTTCGTCGATAATTACTGCCTGCCATATATCTGATTGATGATTATGACTGTGAGAATGTTATGGTCAGTGAGGCATATAATTTTGTCATAAGATGATTTTTTTAGCGAGTTTCTGGATTAATGATCGTACCTGTGAGAGAGGCAAATATTTGCCTGTTTCTTATGAAGTGATTCATACGACAATCTTCGATTTTTGATGGCCAGACGTGTGACCCCTTCCTCAGATTGCTTGATTGAAGACCTGGAATGTTATTACCGATGTGGCGTGCGTAGACCGCTTGTTTGTTCACTGTGATAGTGACAACACGTTATGGCTATAAGCTTTTGGGGAATTAGACGTTTAGCATTCGTCCTGTACATGCTTCGGGTTTTAACAGGCCTTAGAATTCATATTTTTAGAGAGAGAGAAAAAGCTGTGTCATCCATTTATGACCATTTATAGGGAGACTCATTGTTATTGTTGTAATCGCCTTGGCCATTGCAAAGCCATGCGAGAGCCTTCGGGTTTATGCGTGAGTAGTGCTTCTGTTAGCCTTTCAGCGGTTTTTCTCTTGGTCAAATTTCCATAAAATTACAATCATGACTACAGTGATAATGACGATAATTCTCTTGTACCATGGCTAACGTAATAAATGGATTTTTTGCATATTTCATTTCGTGTATTTCTTGTACTTCTCTAATTATGCATTTTAAAAGTTGAGATTTGGAAGCGTTTTCTTTGGTTCAGGGGTTGCTTGGAGTGACAGTTGTGAAAAAGAGTATCTAAACGAACTCCCCCGGTTATGCTGGGTCACGACTGTCACTACTTGATGGCCCCATGGGTTCCCCCATCAACGTTTCGTTTCGTCTTTTCGCATATCTAAGAGACGGCTGGTTGCCGTCCTATCTTTCCCCCATGAAATTTCGACCTTATTTGACCTGGGATTGGTAGCATTACTCCGAGTTTGAAGGAAAACTGTTTGTCTTTTCATCGTTTTCTCCAGAGTCAATCAGTTGGACCGTTCGACAGGGGAACTCAAGTGGGGTCGGTAACTGGGTGACCGTCGTAGGTTGACTGGATCATTGTTGTCGGGGAGAGTGTAGTGAGATAAGACTGTTCACTGTTGTCGGTTTATTTGTGTTGTTCTGACTTGGCCCCCATAGGAAACCATCAAAAATGTCGACGCCGACATATTGATGTATCCCTTGGGAATAGATATAGGTGCTGTGTGATGTGTTGTGTGACTTGGCCTCCATATTGAGACCATCAATGGCCTCTTGTTTTGGACATGAGTATTGGAGGATTAAGAGCCCATTGATGGTTTCCTGAACGGGTGAAGCATAGGTGATTCTAGGTGGGAGCCGAATTTTCTCCCCAATCTTATAATGCGATGCGATGATTGTTGCAGTGCAGAATAGGATACTATTCTGCACTGAATAGGATACTGTTTTATGCCATCCCTGCTTCATAATGCTAATGATTTTAAGTTTAAGAATACATGTAGAGGCTTTCATTTTTTAAACCAGAACTCTCAGCTATAATAAATAGCCAAACTGCTTTTGACATATCTCAATTGACTAAATTTTAAATATCTCTAAGACCTAAGTTTCACATGATTGAAGTATCCCTGGGGCTTGTAGCTTAACCGTCATTTCTAACAATACTAACTTCTACCACCAACCTCCCAACCCCCTCAGCCCGACTTTTTTCTTTTCTTGTAACCATGCTAACTATGCTATTTTTTGATCAATTATTTTTGTTTTTTGCCTACAACACTTCCAACACTCACCTTCCATTATGTTTTTCACTGTTTCAGTGGAGATTTGCCCGCTGGGTCCAATCGATGAAATTCGATAATCGATAAGGTCGATTATAATCGATAATAATCGATAGTAATTAATCGATTGGTATAGGAAATCGACGAAAATCGAAGATCAAAAAAGTTTTGAGTATCGACTTTCATTGATTTTAATCGATTTTGATCAATTTTCATCAATTTTTATCGATTGTGTCGATTGTCTATGATAATATTTCAGATACGTTTGCGCTACGCATTACAAGGCATTATTATCAATATACGCGGCCAAATTGAAAACCGCCCTCTTGAAAACACGCGCTTTGCGGGCCGCAAATGACTCCTAGCGGGCCGTTATTGCATTAACGGCCCTGCAGTTGATTGGTTCTCGGTTCATCATCCGATGAATATCAACCAATCAGGTTACGTTTAATGACGCGGGAAAACCATTCGGGTGCGAACAGCTTGCGTACAGTAGCGTACAGCAAGTTTTGAAGTAAAAAAAGTCTCGAACAGTTTCTCGCTGAGCGAATAGTGTTCGGAAAGAAAAATCAAAGTCTATTTGTTATGAATGGGACAAAATGCAGCTAAAAAATTCGGATTTAGAAGCAAAAGCACAAGGCGAAGATACAAAGAGAGCAACTTCTTGTTGTCTTACGAGAAACGAAATACAACAAAGCATCGGTTCACTTCATTTTGTGTTTCTCGGGTCGAGCTAAGCATTGCGGGGATTTTAAGCCGAGGCTCAACTGGAAAATGTAAGTTCGTAAATTGTTATTATCCATTTATTTTCAGAGACACAGCAGCTCTTTTTAAAAAACCCGATACAATACATGGGCCTCAGTGTAGCATAGCATAAAATTTTCAACGCGAAGTACTTGTATTATTGAACATGTAAAGCTCATTAAATGTCTTAGTTTATATCTGGATGTTATTTGGCCTTGTATATTGATAATAATGTTAATAAAATAACCTTTTTTCGGGAATATTGTTTATTTGCTCCCTTGTAGTGTCATTTGCGGCCCTTGCGCTTCGCGCTCGGGCCGCAAATGACACTACGCGGGCGCAAATAAACAATATTCCCTCAAAAAGTCATTTTATTGTCCTATTAGCAATTGAGTCTTACCTATTGTAATTTTTTCTCTTATCAAAAACAGATCTGTCGTTCAATTGCTGCTTTTCCTCTTAATGTGTCAAAATTACGAAAACCTTGATTGAAAGTGTGTTCAAAACTGTCTTCTAAAAGTCTGGTCAGTTGAAGCCATTGATACGTGGACAATACCCTCTAAATCTCTGTGAATAGATGCGTATTAGTTGAACAACGTATCTTGAAAGTATCAACTCCTTCAGATAACAAGAGATCCGGCCATTTTCCCCGTTTTTCCGCGTATAGACTTAACTATGACACAGAAAATTTCTCTGGAGATTCGATTCACCTGTCCTTACTGTAAATGGGCACTCGTGGTAGCCCTTCACAACGTCATTTGATGTCTCGCAAGACTTGGTAAGACTGAGTTGGGTCCACGTAAACGGATGCGTAACGTACTCCGCTTACACTCGGGGCTTACAAAATGTTGTAAGAATTCATAAAATGGTTCAATTATTAAAACTGATAATAATCGATAAATCGATAAAAATCGATACAATTAAGAGGATTGACTTGCGAGTATCGATTTTCATCGATTGGTGGAACCAATCGATATCAATCGATTGATTTTTATCGATTATATTGATTATATCGATTGGTTTCCGATGATCGATTTTCATCGATTGGACCCGCCGGGAGATTTGGCCGGGAACTCTTTAAGGTGGCTCGACTGGATTTTTTAGGGACAACACCGCTCAAGTTTGAGAACTAACCGCATCGTCATTAACAAGGCCATTGAAAAACGATCACCACAACTTAATTAGGTAAAGATGGAAATTTGTTATGAACAGTGTTATTTTGACATCGAAGTTGTCATAGCAACGTAATGACGTCATCACGTTTATCACTTTCGTTCGTATTACTCGGCACCAGGAGATTTTTTCGGAAATCGCTCAAGGGAGCATGTACCTCCTATACCTGCCTCAATGTTGGCAAAGTTTGAACAAATTCTGTAAGAGCGTTATCGACATTTTTGAGGATGAAGTTATGGTGGTTATAAATACAGTGAAAAACATACTATGGAGATAATTGGGTAATATCTAAAGAACACGACACGCTTCGGGGGTGTCGTTTCATCTCATAGTAGTTTGATACCATTTAAACTTGTGTATACAAAATTGATGGGGATTGCTGCGGCCGATTGCGAAAAAACGGATTTGATGTGCGTGCATTCATGTGCTCTTGTTGCCACTTTTGTATATAATTTGGTCTACACCTACAAACGCGATAATTATTTGGAAACCGCTCGATGAATTTTTTTAAAAAATTGTCAATCTCGAGATTTGTCATCAGTTTATATGGCCTGCAAGTTTCAAGGTCATTGAAAACATGTGAGACAATAAAATCGGGGCTCCAATGTACTAATTTTTTGAGTGTCCTCATTATTCTCGTGTATTGTTTTTTTACTTTCATGTCCACGTGCACAACTCAGCAAAAAAATTCATTTGCATCAAACAGAACGCTTTATTGCTTTCTAGAAATGTTTGGAAAACATGCTAATATGACTTAAAAATTGTAATAACATTTGTTACGCCATTAGACTGTAATATAGCATACGGAGGGTTTCTTTCTCCAGAAAACAAAAAGCTATTTTTGCGTAGAACAGCACATAAAGAAAAAATTCTAGACTCACTGATAAAATGCAAATGAATTTTTTGCTGAGTTGTGCACGTGAAAATGAAAGTTGAATACAATGCCCGTCAATAATGAGGACACTCACTTATAAACACAAAATCTGCGAGAAAAATTAGTACATTGGAGCCC
This sequence comes from Meandrina meandrites, assembly GCA_963693305.1. Lineage (NCBI taxonomy): Eukaryota > Metazoa > Cnidaria > Anthozoa > Scleractinia > Meandrinidae > Meandrina > Meandrina meandrites. The sequence goes on along the minus strand of OY855907.1, from coordinate 19,407,981 downwards.
CGATTTTATTGTCTTTCGTGTTTTCAATGACCTTGAAACTTGCAGGTCATATAAACTGATGACAAATCTCCAGATTGACAAATTTTTAAAATAATTCATCGAGCGGTTTCCAAATAATTATCGCGTTTGTAGGTGTAGACCAAATTATATGCAAAAGTGGCAACAAGAACACCTGAACGCACGCACATCAAATCTGTTTTCCCGCAATCGGCCGCAGCAATCCTCATCAATTTTGTATACACAAGTTTAAATGGCATCAAACTACTATGAGATGAAACGACACCCACAAAGCGCGTCGTGTTCTTTAGATATTACCCAATTATCTCCATAGTATGTTTTTACTGTATTTATAACCCCCAAAACTTCATCCTCAAAAATTTCGATAACGCTCTTACAGAATTTGTTCAAACTTTGCCAATATTGAGGCAGCTATAGGAGGTACACGCTCCCTTGAGCGATTTCCGAAAAAATCTCCTGGTGCCGAGCAATACGAACGAAAGTGATAAATGTGATGACGTCATTACGTTGCTATGACAACTCCGATGTCAAAATAACACTTTTCATAACAAATTTCCATCTTTACCTAATTCAGCTGTGGTGATCGTTTTTCGATGGCATTGTTAATGACGATGTGGTTAGTTGTCAAACTTGAGCGGTGTTGTCCCTAAATAATCCAGTCGAGCCACCTTAATTATAATTAGGCGGTCCCATATTTTTACATCTGTAATGACACAAAGGTTGCTAGATGAATCTACTGCTTTACAATTTTTTTTTGTTACAACACAGTTAAAGAAGGCACACCTGGAAAGGATGACCTGCAAGGATTGGCAAAGGAAATCGTCTGGAAATGGAAAGAACTTGGGCGTCGGTTATTGGACAGTGATGAAGCAACGCTTGATGCAATTCACAAAGAGAATGAGGAATACTCTGAAAAGGCTTATAAAATGTTGTTGAAATGGCAACAAACTAAAGGCTCAGGTGCAATTTTCCGCGTCTTACATGACGCCTTGTGTCATCCTTTCGTCGGTCGTAAAGATTTAGCGGAAAGGTTTTGTCTGGTGGACCATGACTAACAAGGCATCTTTCACAGATGTTCTTTATTCAACTTTTTTGTAAATTGGCTTATTTATAGCAAAATAAGAAAATGCGATAGAAACTAGTAATAGTGGATTGTAATTGATTGCCTTTTTCCAAGTATACGTTTACCACGCTAATGATAAATCAAGTAAAAAATGCATTGTGGGGTACTTCAAAAGAAAACCTGGCGGCCAGTGTTCAAGGTCAAGAAGAGTGATTGTACATGATATACTTAGTATATAAATATAGTTCATACAGTTTTCAAGTCACCTACTAAAAGAAATTCGTGAACGATTTTAAGCAAACATTTTCATTCTAGACAAAGCCATAGGAATTTTCATCATTTTATATTTTAGCTTATCTTTTTATAAGAAATATAATTTCTTGTGCATATATTGTATGTAATTTACACAGTGTATATCATTTAAGAGGCTGTCCGCGTAACAGCGGATAAGGCAAATTTTGGACCTTCACCGATTTCTCTTATATTTTCAGTGAAAGTCGACCATTATATCCCATGAACAAATATCACATTTATTTGGATCAAATCTTTTATTTTTATTTTTTGCGAGGCGGTTTTCACTGCAACCTCAAAACCACCCAATTTGCATTTGAAGACTCCATAATTTAGCATTAAATGTCGGTCGCTGCCAAAGCGTATTTCCTTAACCAAACAAGCTGAATATTTTATATATCAAGGTTTTATGTTTCTTCTATACTTTAACGGTTAAACAATTGTATTCTATGAAATTTTGACTGAGTTATGAATTTTCAAAAACACTTCTTAACGGACTCAGGAATGCGTGACACGTAACATACCTGTAGTTGAAAGCGATTTTCTCGAATGTGGGACCTGATCAGAAGTCAAGTCTATTGTACCTCGAAAGTACTAATACCAGTCTAGAAACCTATCGAATAACATTTGTGGGCACTCTGCACTTCGCGCCGTACAAAGCAGCAAGATTGTCCCAAATTTTCGCCATTTTGATTAAAACCAAAGATAACGACGGTCCGATTTCTTTACAGGGAACGCCTATAGATACGCTCATTACCACTAAACACTACACTGTGGTATGCAAATAAATAATATTTGTCGATTTAGCCGTCGTTTGAGGAAAAAATCTACCGTTTTTGCAGGATTTTCAAAAGAAACAGCGATAAATATCAATATGCAAATTAGCTCCGAAAGCGACATTTTGCTATATTTATCTCTGTAATTCCCGAAAACTTTTTTCCTTAAAAATTATTTTACAAGGCAAAGAAATGTTCCTTACCTGAGAAAAGATGCCTTTCAGACTATGTAAAAGCGTTTCAGTTTTGCTGTGAGTGATTATTTTCATTTCCCACGCTGCGGCCAGTAACACAGTGTTTGTTTGCTAGGCTGTTGGTTTCACTTTAATTCAATTAAAAGCGGGCAACTTGTCTACATTTTCAAAGCTCTCTCAGCTCATCCTTACTGTGAAACTCAGAAAACCGTGAACACCAGAAATATTAATGGCATGTTATTGTGTTGCAAGGAAAAGCCAGTCAGGCGCGAGAAAACTAAACCGCAAACAGCAACGGTTATTAGTTTTCTCAGGTAAGAAACATTTCTTTGCCTTGTAAAATAATTTTTAAGGAAAAAAGTTTCCGGGAATCACAGAGGGAAATAAAGCAAAATGTCGTTTTCGGAGCTAATTTGCATTTTGATATTTATCGCTGTTTCTTTTGAAAATCCTGCAAAAACGGTAGATTTTTTCCCCAAACGACGGCTAAATCGACAAATATTATTTATTTGCACGCCACGGTGTGGTGTTTAGTGGTAATGAGCGTATCTATAGGCGTTCCCTGTAAAGAAATCGGACCGTCGTTATCTTTGGTTTTAATCAAAATGGCGAAACTGTGGGACAATCTTGCTGCTTTGTACGGCGCGAAGTGCAGAGTGCCCACAAATGTTATTCGATAGGTTTCTAGACTGGTATTAGTACTTTCGAGGTACAATAGACTTGACTTCTGATCAGGTCCCACATTCGAGAAAATCGCTTTCAACTACAGGTATGTTACGTGTCACGCATTCCTGAGTCCGTTAGGAAGTGTTTTTGAAAATTCATAACTCAGTCAAAATTTCATAGAATACAATTGTTTAACCGTTAAAGTATAGAAGAAACATAAAACCTTGATATATAAAATATTCAGCTTGTTTGGTTAAGGAAATACGCTTTGGCAGCGACCGACATTTAATGCTAAATTATGGAGTCTTCAAATGCAAATTGGGTGGTTTTGAGGTTGCAGTGAAAACCGCCTCGCAAAAAATAAAAATAAAAGATTTGATCCAAATAAATGTGATATTTGTTCATGGGATATAATGGTCGAAAATTTGCCTTATCCGCTGTTACGCGGACAGCTTCTTAATTATCTTTTTTATTACACCGCAGGGTTGGACATTAGCGCTCGCCCACTCGCCCAGGCGAGTGTCAAAACTGTCGGGCAAATACAAATCACCGATCACTCGTCCGGTTTTAGTCCAGGAAAGTTAATGCGATTTGGTACCGGAAGGTCAAAATGCTTGCAACATAATTTTTATTTTCAGGAACGTTTTCGTTAAGGACTCCAGATTAACATATTAAAAGTCAATAAAAATCAACCCAGGTGAAATACGAAAAAAAATGCAAGTTTTTTACCTCTGTCATTTTGCCCTTAGGCCATGTTTTTATGCTTATTAGCCTTATCATGGATACGTTTTACGAAATTTATTTTTAAGCGCTATTAATCGCCTAACTTTTTTTTATTTAAGTGTTTTTAAAGGGCGAATTAATGCTGTGGGTTTCCTCTCGAACATTTTCGGAACGAAATATGACTATAACCAGCAGAAGTCCATAACTAGAAGTCTACATCTGGTATTGGGGCGCGTGCTATGTCTTTCGCGTGTAGGCTATTTTTAACTCGGAAAATTCCGAGTTCTGGTGATGGGGCCGATTTCACTCCTTCCCTCGATTCCTGTAAACATTTTAATTGAATAAATTTATTTAAAAAGACTCTCTGTCGACCGGCATGCATTGCACGCCTCGCCCGAGGCTTCGTAGCCTACGAAACCTCAATTCCCAATTTGTCGAGTTGTCGATCATTTCGCTCTTCAATCCTTTATAATCCGAGGCATCCATCGCGATTTTTCGACAGTTATTGCTTTTCATGAAAAGATTGATTATCGTTCTTAACATTGAGGTGAATATTTTGTCGTAAGTTGTTCGTTTGTTACATGTGTGAGAAGCTAAACAACGGCTGGTACGCGATATGCTTTGGCGGGTGCCAAGAATCGCCTTTGTAAGGCCTATAACCAGAGGCTCTTCCGAAAAGATTTTTTCAAGAAAATCTGCCCAGAATCAATGGAGAAACAAGGAAGATGACCTCGGATACAGGCAAAGTGAAAACTGCTCACGTTTGTTGCAGTAAGCTGAGTAAGTGACACTGAATCGCTGCAGAATTATTTCCCTTCGCATTGCCAGTAGATTCTTCCAGTACCAAAGTTCTAAGCTTTATTGAGATTATTTGAAATTTTTATTTCGATGAAAAGTGCGTTCTTTGCTTCATTTTTCCCCTACTCGCTAGTAATGGCAATCTTTCGGACTGAAAAAAGATCGAACTGAAAGCATTTAGAATCTGTACGTGACCGGTTATCGAAACAATCTCCGCAGGAATTCCAAACCGCGGTATGGAAATCGCCACGAAATGTTCATTGCTCTAGTTCTACATCTTGTATTTTAAGAGCACTAAGTACTGTATATATACTCTGTATATGTGCTTCTAAAAGCAAATAAAAAGGAAATTTATTTTATGGAGTTGTTTCAAATGACGACCAATGACGCGTATGGCGACAGGAGCTTGTAATTGTAGCTTGCGCCCACACGACGCCAGGCCATAATTTCAAAATAAAGTATTTCTTAGCTGGATGACCTCGAAAGCAAATATTTTATACCTGTTTCTACCGGTATATTTTATTTTAGGCCGCGAATACCCTAAATCTTTTTGATTTTCGAACGATTTTCTTCAGCGCCAGAATCAAAACAATAACAAACACTCGCATTGCATGCCCGTCGACAGAGAGTCTTTAATATTAAATTAAAGTAATCAATTAGTCTTGTGAAGCGGGTAGGGCTTTTTTTTGGGTAAAATGCAGCCTTTATTTGAGTTACTATATATGAAGTAAACAAAGGCTATATATTTTCCGAGTTTCAGTGGCTCACAACCACTTTGATTTTATTAGAAACTGATGTGCTCGCGAGAAAATGACGTGACCCACTATTTCGACATCATTGGAGTTCTTAGTTGCGGCCGAATATTTTGGAAAGTGCAAATCACATTAAAACACTTCAGTGACAGGCCATTCTCTTTAATTCTCACATTTCGACAGAAGTAGTATCGTAAATAGTGATTTCAAACGTCTGGCATTTGAAGGCGAGTGAAAAAGCAACCCGTCGCCGGCTTTCCGTAGACAAACTCACAAAACAAACAGGTCGACTTTTTTATAATTTACGAGAGAATTATGAACAGAAGTGCTCCAAACTTTTAGTAGGAAAGTGTGTCTTTATTTTGTACAACATATCCTCGTGTTAAAATACTGAACAACATACACAACACGATAGCTGCTGCGAAGTGCCCGAGAAGCACAACTTGAATTAAACTTTTGACGGCTGTGAATGAAATCATCATTGTTCGATGAATTAAGCTCGTATTTCTATTCATATTAAAGCAAGCACATTACCTTAGTCAGTCTTTTGTTGTCATGCCGTCCTTATAATTCCAAAAACATGCAAAACTCGCCAAACTTGTCGTTTTCTCTGAATGTTGTCCTCAAACGAATCAAACTTCATTCTGTTCATTCCGCGCTCAATTTTGAGCGCTTCAGGGACGACGGTTTTGTTTTTCAAAATAGCAACGAACCTGTGCCAAAATGAACATACCTGTCTTCATCTTGAGAGGACCATTAATCTTTTATAGTGTCTTCGCATTTCGAATTTAACTCGGCATTAGTCTCTCTTGCTCGCTGCCATTTCGTATTATGACTCCAAAACACTGAGATCCTCTCGCTTATTTGGATGCTCCGAATTTTTACAACTTCGATCCTATCATCATCGATGAAAGATGGCCTGATGATTCTTGTCCGGACGATTTAATCCTCACAAAACGGAAATTATGATTACCAACAAACAGTAATTTTTCAATGCCGTTCGCTCGTCCTCTACAGTTCTGCTTTTCTTCAAAAATTTGTTCAACCAATCAAAGGCGCGAATTGAAAAATACTTCAACGTGATTGGCTACTTGTTCGCGGCAAAGCTGTTCTAAAAATAGCCTACACGCGAAAGACATATCTCAAGGCCTATTACCAGAGATGTAGACTTCTAGTTATGGACTTCTGATATAACTATTATACTATTACTGTTACGAAGTTTAATTTTTTTTTTAGCCTACAGGGCACTTTGATATTAGAACTGCAAAGTACAGTGTAAAGGTATAATTATAACCTTTAATAGCGTTCTAAGATAGGATAAAAAAATAACAATAAATGTTAGCATACAAAAGTATTGATTTCGGTGCAGTTTTGCGTTGAAACTGTGGCAAAAAGGATCACGTGCAGATTGATCCACAGTTGCTCTTTCCGCGATTGCTCATTGTTGCCATAAATGAATTTACGGACTTAAAAGACCTGTTCAAGTACGATCTTTGCAGCAACCCTGTTTTGCTGACGCCTTATAGAATGAGGTCAAACTTGAACAAATGTCATAACCTAGCCAACCACTCTATGTTCTTGGTGGAGGAGCACTCCTTCATGGTATCCTATGGAAACACGATACAGCCTTTTTTGACATCTGCAGCTGCTATGTTCATTATGTTACTCAACGATATGGCAGGTGTATTGCTGTATTTGACGGTTACTGGGATTGGCCCACGAAGAGAATCAACCAAC
>OY855907.1:19288463-19393463 GCA_963693305.1 Meandrina meandrites | reverse complement strand
TACCCATATACTTTAACGCAACTTTTGTTGAACAATCATCAGGGGCGGATCCAGGAATTTTTAGTTAGGGGGTCCAAACTTTCTGAACTTTGATTTCGAAAACACTGTTGAAACGTTTCTGCAGCAAATTACTGTGAAACTCAGAAAACCGTGAACACCAGAAATATTAATAGCATGTTATTGTGTTGCAACGAAAAGCCAATCAGGCGTGAGAAAACTAAACCGCAAACAGCAACGGTTATTAGTTTGTGGTTTTGAGGTTTGCTTGCGTGTCCTGAACTTTATTTTGATTGGGCACTAGACAATCAACATTCCTGAAATATTTCAGGTGTTCACGGTTTTCTGAGTTTCACAGTAATTCTCCCCCATATCCTTCCCCCCCCCCCCCCCCAAAAAAAAAACAGTCGCAATTGCACGTTATAATTCCTTGTCCCCTTACCGCGCGAGTACATGAATTCTACTCGTCAATATATTTATGGGCAAAATCATAACATAAATTCTTAGCCAAAGCGCATTCAAACCTCTCGCTTGGAAACGATATTATATCTCGACGACATTTTCACCCTCTGGGACACCAACAGAGAGGTTTCATCGAAGGGGTGGCCTTCAAATTGCTTGGAACAAATTCTTCTTAAACAGCATTTGAGAAAAAAAAAGCAAGCACCTCCAATCACACTTATCAAGAGAGGTAACCCAGAAAGTTTAGTCCAAAGAACTCTCGTTTTATAAAACAGAAAGCAGGCCCACCGACGGAAACCTAAAACAAACGAAAAAATATTTCTTTTTGTAATGCAATACCACCCGTCAGTACGAAAAACTGGCATTTAAGTAGAACAACATGCAACCATTGCTCAAAAAAATATTCATCAAAGAACCACACAAAAGGAGAAGGTCTCTCAAAGATATTCTCGTGAGATCAAAACTACGAAAATGACTAATACACGTGCGTGAGAGTAGTGCAGGCCTGTCAACTTATTATTAGCACTGTCGATGCAAGAATTTCAGTGTTAAGCACCTGTCAGATCTAATACTGGGAGAGGGGAACAGAAGTTGTCAGCTGCTTTTTTCATTGCTTCTGCATGCATTGTGTGCCGTTTATTACTTTTGGCGGGAAAATTTGTTGGGCAAGCTCAAACTCGGTCATGTGACGTCACCAGAACAAAATGGCGGCTGCAAAGGTAAGTAACTCGGTATTTTTATTCTTTATTTTGCAGGGTTGTTATGTAGTTACAATTAACAGTTTTCCTTCAGTAATACCGTAGAGATGTGCTTTTATTCGGTTCTAATTGCAATTTATAATTGAGCACATAAGTGGGTTTAACCTCACTTGATCGATCGACGCTTCTTTCGAAGCGAAGAGCAAGAGAAATTAACTAAAACTTGAGCTTAATTTTTCTTAACGTCTGGAGTGTATACTAAATATCTTATCAAGAGCTCCAGCAATGGATGTTGATGGATTAGCTGAAAATATAGGACGTTTGAACTAGCGAAATGTTCAGTTCGATCGAACTCAAAAAATGGAACTAACGTTATAAACCCAATGCATGGATTCAACTCAATGTCGTTTTCAGTAGAGTGCTAGCCAATGTCTTCGTGGTTTACACAATAATGCCTACATGTTTGAGGAACACTATGAAACATCCAATAGAGTTTATTTGTATTTTGACAGGATGCCGTTGTTATTATTTTGGATGTGGGGCCATCAATGTGCCAAGCTCCCCCCGGCCATTCCACCTCCCTGGAGATTTCTGTGAAGGCGATCAATATGATCATCCAGAGAAAGGTACTTGTCTGTGATGACACAGGCTACTGTATATGTGTCAGACTATCCATATACATCCGGCAAACCACCAGGGCATTTGACCTCAGAAACATTAATTTTTGGTCCAATTTCCCACTGTGTTTAACAATTTATATACACAGTACCACTGTCCCAATGCCCCATTGGTTAAGGCTGGTTTCACTAGGAACAGATTTGGAGCCAGGGCCGTAAATGAGCTCATAAGAGCTCTTACGACCTACTGAAAATCAAAAATCAGTGTCGTAAGCGGAGTCATTAAGTGTGACAAATTCAGAGTTGAAAGAATCAGAATACACATTTCCTTTTGATTCCGCTTATGACTTTTTTGCTTATGATCCAGTGAAAACTAGATTGTTAGAGATGCAAGCAGAAGCGGAAGGACAAACCAATTTTAACGCTAGTTTTCACACCCTCTGCGTGCTTTCTTTCTGCTTGCAACTTGTTTTCACAAGCAGAATTGGAACAATGCTTATGACATGTGATTTTCACTAGATCATAACAAAATGAAAACTCTGATGTATAAATTATATTATAAAAAGTTAATAGAAACTGAGGGCAAGCTGCCTAATTGTTTTAGCATAACCTAGAGACCGATCTATTTGACAAAAAGTTCAGTGAAATTGGTTTTTATAGCTTTGGCTTGTGATTTCAGGAATTTTACTTTCATCCACTCACAGGGCAGTCTATTGAAAATTACATGTTTGTTGTGTGGACCACTCTTGCATAGCCAATCAGATTGAGAGTCTGCCAGTAATTGGTCTTGATGATGCTACATGTAACTTAATATAATTATACACCCTCCCATTTAAATAAATTACCTTCTTCTTCTTCCCCTTAGCTACTCCTTTCGACACGATAATAAAATTATTATTATTATTATTATTATTATTATTATTATTATTATTTATTTATTATTCTATCCCATGTACATCAGAGTAACACCAGCTATAGCTCAGTTGTTTTAATATACAGTTCATGTACTCGGTAATATCTGTGTTTCAACTTAATAAGGATGTTGTGTAATCTATACATTGCAATAATTAATTTGTTTTTCACATGTAGATGTTTGCAAACACAAAGGATGAATTCGCTTTAGTACTGTTCGGTACTGAAGGTATGTGCATGTATTAACTTTTGTTATTTCAGACAACTGCAAATTAAATTATAGCTGCAGTGGATCAGCATATAAATTTTTTCATTCTTGATGAAGTTGCCATTAATTTTAATAAACTAAACAATCATAGGTAGGTAAGGTAAAGTCTGTATACAAGCCAAGGGGCCCATCAGGCCGGAGCTTATCCCGGTTTCCGTAGCATTAAGCGACTAGGAGTATTTCTACTCCCCCCTGGATGGGATGCTAGTCCATCGCAGGGTTACCCCCAGCAGTAAATTCGCTGGTACCCATTTATACACCTGGGTGGAGAGAGGCACTATGAGAGTAAAGTATCTTGCCCAAGAACACAACGCAGTGCCCCAGCCAGGGCTCGAACCCGGACCATTCGATCCGGAGTCTAGCTTACTAACCATTAGGCCACTGCGCATCCCAAACTAACAAACAACCAAACTAAACAATCATGCTTGTGATTATTTTCACAGTTGTTTTAAAATTCATGACTTTTTTGTTAGAAATTAATTTATTTGTCAGTGCTTCAAGCTCAAGTTTTTCAAGAGTCACCTTTTGGCGACTTTCTTTTGTAAAATGGTTGCCGCTAGAAAAATTTTGGTCGCCAAAAATCAAAGCGTTTTTAAAGCAGGATACCTTATGTTGCCTTACACAGGGTTCGCACCGTCTTGAAAAGTCCTTGAATTTTAGGGGGAGTCCTTGAAAAGTCCTTGAATTCCATTTTTCCTTGAAAAGTCATTGAATTTCTGTGTAAGTCCTTGAAAAGTCCTTGAATTTTCTTCAACTTTAAAAATGTAGAGGCATCAAAACCAATTTTGCTGTGCATAGACTGGTTTTCTTTTCCTGTGTAAAGCAACTCCAAACACTGTAAAACACGGTTGTAAAAGCAGCTAATAGCGAGAAAAGACAAGTGAACTGAAAAATGTAGAGAAGGAGATGGAGCAAACACTTGAAGCGTTAGAAACCTGTCAGCTTGGACTGGGAATGTTGCCTTTATATATCATCTGTGAAAATACGTTCCTGGTAGGTGGTCCTTGAAAAGTCAATTTGGTCCTTGATAAGTCCTTGAAAAGTCCTGGAAAAATGGTTGCGATTTTTTGTATGAACCCTGTTACATGAAGTAATACCGCAGACCATTATGAGCCGTATTCATTACAACACAGGCACGCTTTAAGTGTGTACCCACATTTTGTGGGTCGATTATTATTCATATATTCACGCTATTGTTCTTTCTCATTGAATATTCATAATCACGGACCGATTACTTTCCGAAGATGTGGCTGGCTACTGTACGAGCGCAAACACTTTGATGTTAGGTGCGATATTTTTGCTTTGTTTTAGGATTTCTGCTTGATTGATTTTTTTAAACCCTATTGTTGCGTTTAATTTATTCGTAAAAAAGGTCTGGAAAAGCTCAAAGTATGCACGTGGAAAGGCCCCGGCCTGGGAAAGGCTGAGAAATTGACATAACGCAATGCTCGGCGTCTGCAAATGTCAGACACCGCAAAAACACTCGCAAACATTCTAGTTTCTGGAATGATTTTCTTCAAATACCGAGCTGATCGACAGCTTCCACAGAAGCACCAACGGCAAACTCCATCATGTATCACGGCTCACAGCTAATAAACTAGGTAACGTGACGGTCAAGTGTGTTTACAGCGTTGAGAATAAGTGAGTAGCCACGCGAATTTACTTTGTTATTTATAAGCCCGTGTAATGGTTTGTATTTGCATAAGAATATATCGTCTGTTGTTTTGACAAGCGCACGGTCGATCAAATCCAAACAAACTCTTAAGCTTATGTATTTCTTTGTCGTTTAATAGTATCTGATTGTTAATCTTAAATAAACCAATCCAACAAAAAGCTTAGTGATCGGTCAGTAACAAATCACTTCAAATAATTTTTTTATCGTTTACAAATCGACTTCCACCTCGCAAACGAGAGCAAAATTCATTCAGACGTGACCGAAGACATGTCGCCGCCGTTCTCACTGCCAGCGGCAAATTGCGTTGTAATTGGCAAAACAAAGCGGTTCTCCGGTAATACTGAACCAAAAATTTCGTTTAAATGCTCATTTTCAAGCTTGTAAAATGCATATCAATAATAAACCGATATTACCTTTGCAGCTTATGAGAGAAACGATTTTCGGTGGAAAGAGATGAAAACGCGAGGTGACATTTTTTTCGCAATCACCACGCTTCACAGAACAAAAGGATACGAACTTGAGAGACAATAATTAAGCTCCATTGTTGAATTCTTTTGAAATACATCCACTGAATCGCCGCCCCATTCGAATGAGCCCAATAATTCCGAAGATACTGAGTGCTTTCATTGGAGCAAACTCGACAATAACTCGAAGCTTGCCGACAGGTAAATTAATGAGCCTTCCGTGTCAATTAGCCAGCGGTATACCCCATTTCTGAACAACACAATTAAAGCGTGCCTGTGTTGTAATGTAAAATCGTTCTAAGAACGTTCCAACGTAGTTATTTTCGTTTGTGTTGACAGAAGAGTTTTTTTGTTGAACTGTTCCAATTATCATGCAGAAAAGTAAATAAAAGATTAAAGAAACAGGTAAGGAAGATAAACATGCAAAACAAGTTTAATTCTTGTACAGTACACTAAAACGATGGAAAGGAAATGTGGTTTGCAAACTTTATAGGCGGTTCCATGATCGAAGGCATCAAAACACAATTAGGAGTCTGAGCAATGAGGTATCCTTAATTCAAACAGATAAGTAAGATAGGCGATTGAAATAGTTGTAATGAAAAGTTTTGTGGTCAAATTTGTTTGGCTTGGTGATTGAACTGCAAAAAAAAATGTTGATGCGTAGCCAGCCCTTTGCATTACACTGGTTGCCAAATTGGCGACCTGTGTGGAAAATTTAGTCGCCAAATTTTATTTCCACTCGCCATGGCGACCAAAATGGTCGCAGCTTGAACCGCTGTTTGTGGCATTTTTTAACCACCTTTGTTTTAATTTTGAATTGATTTTTGTTCCTGTTTGCTCATCTCCTGGAAAACTTGGCAGGCTGACTCTTTACAACTGGCCAAAACTGGTCTTAAAGGAGCATGTTGTTCGTACAATTGTTTCCAGAAAGTTTTTCGATAATCAGGTGATATACTGGGAAAAAGTCTTCCAAAATATGCCCAAACATGGCATGATGGATAAATTGGGCGAAAGATTAATGTTCACCTTCCTTGATGTTTTGGTAAAAGCTTTTACAACTAGAGCAAAAGGTTACTAAAAAGACTAACAAAACAACAATCAAGTGTTAGAAAAAAAAATTGAAATCTAGCCCCCCAAAAATTAAAGTAAAGAATAATGTTACTATCCATATTCAAATGGCATTTCAATGGACAATTTGGCTGCAAGCTCTCAAGACAAATGCCAGAAGAAGGTGTGTGGCATAAATTGCAGACTTTTCTGGGCTGTGCACCTTTAAAACTACCCTGCAGTCATTTTGTTTTCTTTTTTTTTTTGCAGTAATTTCAGATTCTAATGATTTCAATTTTCAGCTAGTACAGGCAATAACTATTATCATGTAACTTCACATTTTTTTTTGCAGGAACGTCAAATCATCTGAATGATAATGATGAAGGCTATGAAAATATTACAGTGGCCCGTAATCTTGGTTTACCTGACCTAGAACTGCTTCGGTTTGTTCATGAGCAGATTACACCTGGTTAGTGGATTTATATGACTGTGGCATCTTACTGCATGCAGACTAAAGCAACCAGTATCAGTGCACCAATTTAAAAATAAATAGCTTATAGATAGTTTTAATTTCCAGATCAAAATTGACAATAATGTACATGAACAGTGTTGGCCATAATTTATAAGCTTGTTTAATGAAAATTATATGAAAATAATATTATATAAAATTTTTAAGTGTTAAAACTGATGACATTCAATGTTTCAATGATCTGACAGGATGCGGTGGTGCAGATATGCATAATTCGCCGACTTCCGCATCTTCCGCATCTTGAGAACATTTTCCGCATAAAACAGAAACATTTGCGTCATATTAATGATTAAGCAGCTGCTTACTATTCTCACAAACAGAAATACGAAGGAATTTATTATTTTGAAACAGTTTTTCCCCTAGAATAGCAAAGAAAACACGCAACTTCGATCATGAGCAATTTTTAACTTCCAGGCGTTCCACGCATCTTTTCGTGATGGGCCTGGACTAGTTTTGTTTTAACACTGATTTCTATTGGACGAAAAGCATTGCCATTTCAGTGAATAACAGTAGCTGATAAGAAACTGCATTGAAAAATCCATTGCCGTGTCTTCTTTCGCTCATTCAGTCTATCGAAAATCATCTGTGGTTAGTTATAATATATCGATAAAAATTAATTTGTCATCAAAGAGACCAAGAAGAAGGATCACCACTTTGCTGGGGGCAGCGCCATTTAGTCTGTATGGAAAGATGTGATTTTTGGCGAGCAAAGTGAGCCGAAAATTCTCCGCATAATCCAGCATGTTTTCCAAATAATCAACGCTTTCTTCCGCATAATGGTCCTGAAAATTTCCGCATAATTTGTTGTTTTTCCCGCACCCTATCAGATGCCCTGCAGATATAGTTATTGTAGATTTTTTGACCAGTGCAAAGTAATTTTCTTAGATTACTTTGTTAAAGAATTAATTTTTGAACTTTGCTCTAGGTCATGATTATTATACACTAGACATTTTGTTAATTTTGTGTAAATTGTTTTATTATCTACAGGCAATGTTGAAACAGACTGTATCCTTAACACAAAAATACATACACCTTATTTGATGGTTTAGCATATAATACGCACGGATATTTTGCGAGTTGTATAGTGTGAGCAAAATGTCCACTCGTATTATATGTTAAACCATCGAATACTTAGTGATTTATTATTCCACTAAAATATAAAGTTTTGTTCGGCCATTTTGTCGCTCCCCTTTCATTTCATATTTTTGCCCTGTTCTACAGTGTAATAATGGGGCATATTTTGCGCGTTCCTTTGCCCTAATATGGTAAAAATGGCGCAATAGTGGAATAATAAAAACATGTATCATGTACATACTTGTACAGTTCATATCACTGACATATATGTAACACAGTTAAAAATTACTTTTGATTTGAAATTTTTCAAACCAGTTTGCATTTTAGTTTCCTCTCATGTTCATTGTAATAATCATTAAAAATTATATATTATATTTCTTTTAATGGTGAAGATCTTTCATTGCGTGATGACTGTCCTTAATACACATTTAGTCATTGATGCCATTGTAGTTGGCATGGACCTGTTGCGAGAGCAGTCAAAGTGAGATAAAGCTTTAGATTTTGCTTTTTGATAACTTTTTTGACATTTGAGTTGTTAAATTACACCCGATTTCAGTGTTACGTACATAGCACCAATCTTTCAACATCCATCTTTCAACATCATCTATCAATGTCTTTCGACATGCTAAACAAACAAGGATCAAAATACACCAATCACTTGCCAGTGTTTGTTTCATGTCACTTCTTTGGAAATGAGTCACAAGTTCAGAAGGTCGTGGGCTGTGATTGGTGGATTTTGATCCTTTTTTGTTAGGCGCGACGAAAGATGATGTTGGGAGATGTATTTTGAACAAGAGCCGCTATGCATGTAACACTGAAAGTGGGTGTAAAGTCAGTATAAAAACACACAATTATTGATTTCAGAAGCAAGTATGAGAAAAAGATTTACCTTTTCTCTGACCTTGGTTCACCGTTTGGTAATGACCAACTTGAGACCATCACTAACGGCTTGAAGAGTATGGATATCCACCTGACATTGATGTGAGTATGTTTCGCCATGAGCATTTTCATTCCCAGATTCAAGCGGCAGGTTTCTTTTACAGGTCACAGGTCACAGGTCAAAAAAATAACATTTGGAAGGCATGTTCTGAAGCCCAAAACGATAAACAAAACTTGTCAGTTACGGTTAGCTTTTACCCCTGTTTGCTTGCGGTTAGCTTTTACTCTGGTTTGCTTGCGGTAAGCTTTTAGTTGCTGGTTAGGGCAGTACTCTATAAACGAAACAAAAGACAAATATATAGAATACTATCCTAACCAACAAATAAAAGCTAACCACGAGCCAACCAGAGTGAAAGCTAACCGCAAGCATCCAGAGTAAAAGATAACTGCAAGCCAACAGGGGTGAAAGCTAACCGCAACAAGTTTTGTTCATCATTTTGGGCCTCAGTACATACCCTCTAAATGTTTCATTTTTTTGACCTGTGACCTGTAACCTGTAAAAGAAACCTGCCAAGATTCAAGATGTACTGTATTTGTATGTAGAAACTTGTTATTATAACTATTGTGGTTCAATTTTACCCTTGGTAGCTTATTTATCATAATGAATTCTGACTGGATTTGAAAAAACAAGCCTCCAGAAAGTATTACTTTATTTATGCAGTTCGCCTAAAAAAAAAAAAAAAGAACTTATGTAGCGTGCCTAGTGGGAAAAGTATACAACTTCTCTGTGGATATGTGTTTTCTCTAAATCTCCCATCCCCCCCCCCCCCCCCTCCCTCTTCGCATCCTCAGATGCAGTTGTGTGGGGTGGGTGGGGGTTAGGCAAGTCCCAGTCTCTGATGCGCTGTGTACACACGTTTGAATTTTATTTGCGGACAGACTAGCATAAGTAAGCTGATCGAGCTAGCTTTCTATAACTTGCTGTCTAAAGGAGGTTTGCCTGAAGACATCATGAAGTCTAGTGGTCTAGTGAAGGTGAAAGTCCAACGATTTGCAAGTTTGCATCGTCTGTTATCCTACTTCCAACTGAAGCGGGTCGACTTAAAGACTCGAAGCGGTTGGACGTAACGATAACGTGGTGCCTCTTTTAGACAGCAAAAGGCTCTAGGCACATGAATTAGGGCTCGGAAGCAGTAGTTAGGGCACATTTCTAATCGATGGTGGCGATATTTGGCTTGAATTTGAGCGTGCCTAGAGTGTTAGTTTTTTCTCTGTTGTATGTTGGGGACGGGTATTTCCCACTTCATTAAATTGAAATACATCCGGGACATTGTTATTTGCGAGAAGAATCATGTCGAACAACAGGGCCAAGAAATCACTTCAAGCTGAGTAGACCTTTTTCCTTCTATTTTCAATTTTAGGCACTCTCCGCTTAGCTAACAGTCAGAGTTCTTTTTGATTCGCTAGTGGAGGGGAATGTTATCGCGCGGTTTTCCGGTCGACAATGAGGCGATAATTGACATAAACAACACATGCCAGCGTTTCGCTTTACTCAGATATATCTGATATATTGCCTGGTTTGCTTGAAATTTAATCAAACGTCGATGTAGGACGCTAAAGTTCAGTTTATTTGAGAAGTCAATGCCTTTAGAAAGCTAAAGACAAGCTCTCAGCCGAATGTTTTCACACGTTTATCTTGGTGTCAAATTAGACTGATATATCATGTTGTAAACACTCTTAATTAAATAGTATAGTTCATGATTCGGGCAAAATACCCTGAACTGTGTTAGTATTTTTGGCCACAAAAGGCAAAAGGAGTGCCTTTTACATTCATCCGAGCGACAATTATGCTTTGTGGAAAGCTCTCTATTCAGGGCTAGTATCAAAACTATCAGTGTCCGTGAAATTTCTGGAGGCTTGTTTTTTCAAATCCAGTTAGATATACAGTCATGTAAAACAAAGGAAAACACCACAGACATTATTCCAAGGGTAAAATTGAATCACAACATTAATTAAATTTACATACTACATGCATGTAGTTCTGACTCATTTGGATCCGTAAACATTATTTTTGAGACCTGTTTCAAGGACAGTAAGGGAAAAAGGCCATGGTCTATAAAGACTAATCAGGGGCCAAATGATTGACACATGTAGTTGGAACTAAGGTTCTCATGCATAGCATGGAGTTGCAAAGAGTACTCCTGGATAGGGTGTTGGATAGAATGCTAGCCCATAACACAAATAACACAGTGCATTTAAAGTCAGGTTCCCCAGAACAGAGTACCATGACTGTACTTGTACCCTTTTACTGTAAACACTTGCAGATAAGCTGCACCTTTTCACCAAAAAGCAGCCTTGGTACAACATTTTGAAAAGGTGCCACAAATTTCTGGCGTCCATTTTGTAATTGTCCAATCTAATGCTTGGTTTCTAAGCAACAAACGTTCCATGAACACAACAACAAACATGTTCATGTCACGCAAAATTCTATGGAAAAACTGTGTTAAACAAAGAAAATAATGCATGTACGTGTCGACAAATAACATCTGAAAAAGGTCAATTAGAATGTCTAACTGTATTTACTGGTATTTATTATATTAACACAATGCTGTACATGGAATTCCCAAACTAGAGGACCAGATCTTCATGATGATGATAATGAGGATGACAGTAATGATATGGACGAGAGTGGACCTTCAACATCAGCTTCACATCACAGAAAAGAGAGGACACCGCAACAGGTAAGCACAAAAAACACTTACATTTATTAATTAGATTTTATTTTTTATTCACAAGTCATCTTCATTGCACACACATAGAAGTATCAGGTTCTGGGACAAAAAATAATAATGATATTCAACAAAGCTTTTTTACAAAGAAACTCGGCTCCCTGACTCGCCTCGTTTCTTTGTAAAAAAGCTTTGTTGAATATCATTATTATTTTTTCTCCCAGAACCTGATACTTCTATGTGTGTGGTGGAATAAGAGTGACCAGAACTTCAGCAACTTCACTGTCCCAGAAACAGTAGCGTTTTTAGGGAAACTTCACTGTCCCAGAAACAGTAGCGTTTTTAGGGAAACTTCACTGTCCCAGAAACAGTAGCGTTTTTAGGGAAACTTCACTGTCCCAGAAACAGTAGCGTTTTAGGGAAAAATTAACATAATAAAAGCGCGTTTGCAGGAGGCGTATGTTTGTGTAAATACAAGTGAAATATCCAAGGGGGGTGCGGGTTTTACCCCACTGCGCATCGGGATGTGTAATTTTTTTTATGCAAAAGTGTCCCAGAATTATTTTCCATTTGAACAATTATCTGCACTTGTATATACGGCGAGATGGGAAGAGGAAGAAAAGGACCAATCGATCAAAGCAGCAAAAAACCAAAAATTAACAAAAACAAAATAAGGGGAGGCCAATTTACATATAAACGCAGCCCTGTAATATCGGCCGAAAATACGGTTAGTGTATCAAATTATAGGAGTGGATTTTTTTTTTCGACAACCAAAATTTCGACAACCATTTTTTTGGGTTGCATGGAAACACCCACCATGGAAACACCACCACCACTACCACTACTACCACTACCACTAACACTACACTACCACTACCACTACCACTACCACCACCACCAAGATGTTAGGAGTGTATTTTTGGGTTTTTGGTGGAGGTTGGTATTTGTATCTGCTGGTATTCGTTTGTTTTTTCTGTTGTCGAAAGAGCACCCAATAGAGGAGAGAATTTTTTTTAGCAACCAAAGTTTTTCGACAACCATGTTTTGGAACAAATACCGTTTTGGGTTGGTGCCAAATTTCGGGGTGTGGGGTCTCGCCCCCACTCGGTTGTCGAAATATATAGGAGTAGATTTTTTTTTCAAGAAATATATAGGAGCGGATTTTCGGTTGTCGAAAAAACACCCAATTAGAGAAAAGATACAAAAACAAAAAAATGGTTTCGCAAGAAAAACTAGTGGATTTCGACAACGAAATAGTTCTCCAACCAAGAAACGTTGCAGCACTATTTTTCCCAAAAGCCAAAGAAGCAGAAGAAGCAAATACAGCGACAAAACAAACCATCGAAAAAGGAGGGTGTGGGATCTCGCCCCACTGCGAAGACGCAACAGCAGACGAAGACACAGCAAAACAAACCATCGAAAGCGAATGCAGAAGAGCAAACACAGCGACAAACAAAACCTTCGAAGAGATGGGACTCCGGTGCGAAAAAAATGTAGCAACACACCTTCTTCTGGAAAACGCGTACGATAGCAACCTATTGTCCGACATATCCAAAGTAGACTATCTAGCCGGAAACCTTGGTCGCACGAATTTGCGTCCGTTGGAGGGTCTCCCGGCGTTCGTAGACGATATATTCATATTTGGCTACCTTTCTCGAGAGGAGTGTGTCTTCCGGAAAGGAAAACTATCTTGTACAAGTGGGGAGCAGGGGGTGGCAAAACTAGTTGTGGCAAGTATCACCAACGCTTTGGAAAGAGCCCTAGGGAAACGAGGCTACATGCCAACGGCCATTGTGCACACAGTCGCGGCAGGAAACTCGGGAAGCAGCACAATACGCGCAACAATTGCGAAAATCGAGAAAAACACACTCTACAAGGCAAAAAGAAAATGGGAACAGATCCATCCGCAAAAAAAGATAGCCGGGTATTTTGTGGCGAAATGCGATGTATCCGAAGTCCCTCTGGAGGAGTTGCACGGTGGACTACATGTTTTCGAAAAATGTCTGGAAGGCTATGGATATGGAATATATAGCATCGACTACACACAAGATTTTTCTGGAGTACTGGACCGCAAAGCACTTGTGGGCCACCTCGGTTTTCGAAAGGCGGGAGATTTCTGCACGGCAATAGGCGAAAAAGAGCCGGCAATTCTAGAAAACACAGACAATGTCGGGGAGCACGTCTGCACCTGGATAGCCAACACCGAAGAAGGGCATACAACAAGAACAAAAATATACAACAAAGTAGTATCGAATTTCGAGGCAGGAGAAATCCGCGAACCTGTTGGTGGGCATCTGGCAGAATACACCGATTGTCCCAACAAACATCTCCGCCAAACTTTTCTGCATCCAGACGTGCAAGCAAGAGGGTGCACACGAATCGAAGTATCTCTGTACGGATGTCCGCAAAACGAACTTTCGAGCAAGAAAGCCACAGACTGCATCGAGAAAGTCTTGGAGCAAGTTTCCATCGAAGAAGAAGACGGCCTCTTCGTGGTCCAACCCCCCAGCAAACAATGGAAAAACCTCGCAGAAAGCCTGGATAGATGCCTGGTATGTGCAGACAGACCGCAAGGGCACATTTTTGTTGCCTGGGGCGCCCATACAAAGACAGGAAGAATTGTGGGGATACATGTACGCCCCACAGCAGCGAACGTGCGAGACGACGCAAAGTGGGAGAAATCTGTCTTGTGGGCAGCGGGAGACTTCGGTTTTCGGGATTGTCCGATATTTCGGGTAGACATCCTGGCCGCAGACGAAGAAGGAGTGGAGATAGGCCCACTACGTTGCTACACGAAAGACAAAAACGCTCGTACAATACTCGCTGCGTCCAAAAAACCAACACAGCTCCACCCAAACGGGGGCGACCTGTCTACGCTTCTACCACGAACAGACAAAATTGTGTGGGAATGGCGGGACAAAAAATGCCACGCAATCGGCAAAGCGTCTTCGAAGTACAAGCTCCAAGAAATACAAGAAATCGCAGAACAGCGCAAAATATCCACACTTTCGACAAGAAACAGAGAAAAAGTTCTTGCAGAGCTTCGGTACGCCAGCACAGTCGAGGAGTGGAAACGAGAGAAATGGCAAAGAGAAGAAAAACGGCGAAAAAAAGAAGAGGAAGCGGCAAAGGCAAGAGAAGCGGAAATCGCCGCCCTGCGAAAGCACGCCGAGACGAAGAAAAAAATAGCAGAAAAGAGCATGGAGATTCGCGCAACAGTGGTTCGCACTCTATCTGGAATGGAGACACAAAAAGTTCGGGGATTGCCGGCAAACAAAAAATGGAATGTCCTCGGTTTTCGAGGCAAAGGAGGAAAAGTCCGGGTTGTATTACAAACAGTGGGGTGTGGGGCGGAACCCCACGCTGTTTGGGCGACAAAAG
This sequence comes from Meandrina meandrites, assembly GCA_963693305.1. Taxonomy (NCBI): domain Eukaryota; kingdom Metazoa; phylum Cnidaria; class Anthozoa; order Scleractinia; family Meandrinidae; genus Meandrina; species Meandrina meandrites. The sequence goes on along the minus strand of OY855907.1, from coordinate 19,378,731 downwards.
GTTTGGAAAAAATCCTGCAAGAGTGTGTGGACTTCTTCCGTTCGGAAGAGGACAATACCGGTCGGAAGCTTTTCTGGCTAGTGTCCGACTGCGGTTTCGAAAAACTTGGAGGGTTGCAGTTGCACATAGAACCTTCGAAAACTTTCCAAAACAGGGAAGGAAAAACCATCGTGTGGAACCCCATCCGAGTGGAAACCTCGCCAGACAACGGAAGACTTGCATTCTTGCAGGATCTGGGTTCCAAATGCGAGGAGTACAATACCCTTCTTGCAGATTTGCGAAAAAACTGTATGCAGAGAATTTGCGCGCCCCCAAACAAAGAGACGAAAAAAACAACAGACTTGCCGCAAGGGGAGTACATATGCCAACGTTTCGCCGAAACAGAATATCGAAATGCCCACCGGACAATTCTGTTCTTGCTCCCGCGCGGAAAAGATGGGAAACCGACAACAGACGAAGAAACTCCAACACATGGGGTATTTTTGGAAAAAGAGATAGCGGCGATGGGCGGCATCGAAGCACTAGAAAGAAGAAAAACCCTGTTGCATTGCTTGCTTGGCGAGGAGAAGACTACACCGAGCAAGAGAAAGTGCCGCAGAGTTGCCCTAGCGTAGACGGGGAACAATAGTACCACCTTCGAAACAAAAACAAAAGTCTCCATCGCAGCCAACAACAAATAGTTCTCCAAGATTCCAGTCCAACCAGTTTTTCGCAGTCTCCGAGTCGATATGGCCAACAATGTGTGCCGATTTGTCTTCCAAAGAAGAGACAAACTCGCGAAGACTATCCATATTCTTCCAGCAAACCTTCTTTTCTTCTTCTTGCTGGTATTTTTTCTTGCATACGCGGAATTGTTCGAATCGGAAACGCGGTAGCTGGTCTTTTTTTCGCACAAGTTCCATTGTATATATCCTGTGGTGCTTTTCTCCAATCGTGCGACACTTTCTATTCTATTCTAGTGCACGAACTCCTTTGTGCACAGCCAACGGTGGTGTGTTTTCGGGTGGCGCGTCGCTCTGTGCAGCCTTCCACTGTTGCAGTTTTCGAGATCCACATACCCACAGAACAAGGGCAACACCACCAACCCCCAAAACAAGTCCAACCGCTTCCACAACACCACAAGCAGCAGATATTGTCGCATTGGCTGCACCAACAATTCTATCGGTTTTTTCGCGCACAGCGTTGCTATTTTTCTCTATGCTCTGCAGGATTCCATCTTTCGTTTCTTCCACTCCCACTTCCAACTCTTCCACATCTTCGAAATGGCTTTCTTGCAACCCCAACAAAAGATCCATATTTTTTTGCAAGTCGTGCACATTGTCCAAGATCTGGTACAAAAGCTCGCTAGTTTGCTCTGTTTCTGTTTCGGCAGCTTGTTTCAGTTCGACAGCTTTTTTCGGCTTGTTTTGGGTTGGTTCGATAGCAGCGGCATCTTTCCAAATTCTGTATAGCCTTGTTGTGCCAATCCCGAAGCGCTTCCGGATCGATGCGGGCGACTCCTTTTCTCGCGCGTCCACAATTTCTCGAATTTCTTCGGCAGAAAGATTTTTTGCAGGAGGCATTTTTGCAAATATACTAGTATGCGCAGAATTCCAAATGGAAACAACTGGTGTCTTGTTTGTGCACTGGGTTTGTACAGCAATTCCCCTTCTACTATGCAAATACTGTGCAATGCTAAGAAAATACTATGCAAATACTGTGCAATGCTAAGAAAATACTATGCAAATACTGTACAATGCTAAGAAAAAAATCGGGGGAATTGCTGTACAAACCCAGTGCACAAACAAGACACCAGTTGTTTCCATTCCGCCATTCACACACAATTTTGTCTGTTCGTGGTAGAAGCGTAGACAGGTCGCCCCCGTTTGGGTGGAGCTGTGTTGGTTTTTTGGACGCAGCGAGTATTGTACGAGCGTTTTTGTCTTTCGTGTAGCAACGTAGTGGGCCTATCTCCACTCCTTCTTCGTCTGCGGCCAGGATGTCTACCCGAAATATCGGACAATCCCGAAAACCGAAGTCTCCCGCTGCCCACAAGACAGATTTCTCCCACTTTGCGTCGTCTCGCACGTTCGCTGCTGTGGGGCGTACATGTATCCCCACAATTCTTCCTGTCTTTGTATGGGCGCCCCAGGCAACAAAAATGTGCCCTTGCGGTCTGTCTGCACATACCAGGCATCTATCCAGGCTTTCTGCGAGGTTTTTCCATTGTTTGCTGGGGGGTTGGGCCATGAAGAGGCCGTCTTCTTCTTCGATGGAAACTTGCTCCAAGACTTTCTCGATGCAGTCTGTGGCTTTCTTGCTCGAAAGTTCGTTTTGCGGACATCCGTACAGAGATACTTCGATTCGTGTGCACCCTCTTGCTTGCACATCTGGATGCAGAAAAGTTTGGCGGAGATGTTTGTTGGGACAATCGGCGTATTCTGCCAGATGCCCACCAACAGGTTCACGGATTTCTCCTGCCTCGAAATTCGATACTACTTTGTTGTATATTTTTGTTCTTGTTGTATGCCCTTCTTCGGTGTTGGCTATCCAGGTGCAGACGTGCTCCCCGACATTGTCTGTGTTTTCTAGAATTGCCGGCTCTTTTTCGCCTATTGCCGTGCAGAAATCTCCCGCCTTTCGAAAACCGAGGTGGCCCACAAGTGCTTTGCGGTCCAGTACTCCAGAAAAATCTTGTGTGTAGTCGATGCTATATATTCCATATCCATAGCCTTCCAGACATTTTTCGAAAACATGTAGTCCACCGTGCAACTCCTCCAGAGGGACTTCGGATACATCGCATTTCGCCACAAAATACCCGGCTATCTTTTTTTGCGGATGGATCTGTTCCCATTTTCTTTTTGCCTTGTAGAGTGTGTTTTTCTCGATTTTCGCAATTGTTGCGCGTATTGTGCTGCTTCCCGAGTTTCCTGCCGCGACTGTGTGCACAATGGCCGTTGGCATGTAGCCTCGTTTCCCTAGGGCTCTTTCCAAAGCGTTGGTGATACTTGCCACAACTAGTTTTGCCACCCCCTGCTCCCCACTTGTACAAGATAGTTTTCCTTTCCGGAAGACACACTCCTCTCGAGAAAGGTAGCCAAATATGAATATATCGTCTACGAACGCCGGGAGACCCTCCAACGGACGCAAATTCGTGTGACCAAGGTTTCCGGCTAGATAGTCTACTTTGGATATGTCGGACAATAGGTTGCTATCGTACGCGTTTTCCAGAAGAAGGTGTGTTGCTACATTTTTTCGCACCGGAGTCCCATCTCTTCGAAGGTTTTGTTTGTCGCTGTGTTTGCTCTTCTGCATTCGCTTTCGATGGTTTGTTTTTGCTGTGTCTTCGTCTGCTGTTGCGTCTTCGCAGTGGGGCGAGATCCCACACCCTCCTTTTTCGATGGTTTGTTTTGTCGCTGTATTTGCTTCTTCTGCTTCTTTGGCTTTTGGGAAAAATAGTGCTGCAACGTTTCTTGGTTGGAGAACTATTTCGTTGTCGAAATCCACTAGTTTTTCTTGCGAAACCATTTTTTTGTTTTTGTATCTTTTCTCTAATTGGGTGTTTTTTCGACAACCGAAAATCCGCTCCTATATATTTCTCGAAAAAAAAATCTACTCCTATATATTTCGACAACCGAGTGGGGGCGAGACCCCACACCCCGAAATTTGGCACCAACCCAAAACGGTATTTGTTCCAAAACATGGTTGTCGAAAAACTTTGGTTGCTAAAAAAAATTCTCTCCTCTATTGGGTGCTCTTTCGACAACAGAAAAAACAAACGAATACCAGCAGATACAAATACCAACCTCCACCAAAAACCCAAAAATACACTCCTAACATCTTGGTGGTGGTGGTAGTGGTAGTGGTAGTGGTAGTGTAGTGTTAGTGGTAGTGGTAGTAGTGGTAGTGGTGGTGGTGTTTCCATGGTGGGTGTTTCCATGCAACCCAAAAAAATGGTTGTCGAAATTTTGGTTGTCGAAAAAAAAAATCCACTCCTATAACACTTCCCAACTTTAGAATTTCCTGTTCGATCAAATTTTTATACGTTTCTCTGTTTGCGTTTTTAAACATATAAATATCTTTGTTGTTTGGGTTTGTTTCAGATACATTCATTAACCATACACGAAGCCATTCTTGGAAATTACTCTGACTTATTTTAAACCCGTCGCGTACAGGAACACGTTCAGGTTGTAATGGTTGTGGAAGATTTCTATTTCCTCTCTAGTTATTGGACTGTAAAATGTTTGCAGAACATCTGATGAAAATCTTGCAGCTGACATCTCGCCGTATATACAAGTGCAGATAATTGTTCAAATGGAAAATAATTCTGGGACACTTTTGCACTTTTGCATAAAAAAAATTACACATCCCGATGCGCAGTGGGGTAAAACCCGCACCCCCCTTGGATATTTCACTTGTATTTACACAAACATACGCCTCCTGCAAACGCGCTTTTATTATGTTAATTTTTCCCTAAAACGCTACTGTTTCTGGGACAGTGAAGTTTCCCTAAAAACGCTACTGTTTCTGGGACAGTGAAGTTTCCCTAAAAACGCTACTGTTTCTGGGACAGTGAAGTTTCCCTAAAAACGCTACTGTTTCTGGGACAGTGAAGTTGCTGAAGTTCTGGTCACTCTTATTCCACCACACACATAGAAGTATCAGGTTCTGGGAGAAAAAATAATAATGATATTCAACAAAGCTTTTTTACAAAGAAACGAGGCGAGTCAGGGAGCCGAGTTTCTTTGTAAAAAAGCTTTGTTGAATATCATTATTATTTTTTGTCCCAGAACCTGATACTTCTATGTGTGTATTGCTTTTGTCCTCAAGAGTATCTGTAGTTTCCCATGTAGGTCTAGAAAATAAATACATGTATTTGTCTAGTAAGAGTGGATGAAGAGAGACAACAGTTTACTATGCAACTTACAGTGTATGCAAGTCATGGCTAGTGCAAGGCTGATAAAAAAAGGACTTGTATTCTGGCTTGCCAATCAGACAAGTAGCTTTTAATTTTGCTTGCTCAGCAAGAAAAACTACTTGTCGTGGCTAGTGCAGTGTGTAGGTTACAAAGCCAAAAGATGATCATGCCCCAGTCTCTGATCATGCCCCAGTTCACTACATGAATGTGTTAGCCCTGGTTGCCAAATAAAAATGATAGAATCATAAACTTGTCCAATGTTTTATTCCCTCACTTTTCATTCTCGACTCTTTGACCTTGTGTTCCATTATTACACATCACATGACTGACTGACTGTGTGGGGTGGGATAACGATTTACATGTAAATACCCCTTTTATGATACTGTGAGGTAGGAAATAGTAGTCTAGAATGCTGTTTTGTTTATGGTAATGTGTGGCTCTCTTTGTACATGTAGTTGGCTGGAGAGAATTGCATGAGACAGTTACTAGAGGCTTTAGATGGGGAGACATATTCCTTCAGGTATTGTTAATCAATTCCTTCAATACTTATTGGTACTTGGGGGGAGGATCTCTTTGAATTCCAGTCTCCTATCCTTTGTGTCCAGTAAAAATTGATTTGGACTAAGAAAAGCTGGAAAACATGAGTTACATGACTTATATTTGTCTGTTAATATTTTAATAGACAAAGCATAAGCATTTAATTAAAAGTTTTATTGTATAATTTTGTATCAACACTGTAATAGTAATAATAATACAGTGGAACTCCGTTAATACAGACACCAAGGGGGCAGGCCAAATTGTCCATATTAACAGGGTGTCCGTCTCAGAAAAAAAAGTCACGGATACATGTTTTCTCGACACAAAGACGAAGGCAAACGTTTTTACGGCACTTTTTCGTTATTAAATTGTACTGTAACTGTAACAGATAAAAACTGAACTCTCTGACTAAAATTAATAGTTTTTACGATCTAGTTATACACTGGAACTACACACATATAAAGTACTGGTTCTGGCACAGTTTTTATAACACATATCTAACAAAGCTTTTTTCTCAAGAAACGAGGCGAGCATGGGAGCCGAGTTTCTTGAGAAAAAAGCTTTGTTAGATATGTGTTATAAAAACTGTGCCAGAACTTCAGTACTTTATATGTGTGTGGTGTGAGAGAAAATAAGCAAGCATGGAAGTAAACAAAGAGCGTGACCCCCAAACGAGCGGGCGGATGTGTCACAAAAAAATATTTTCTTTTGAAGAAATGTATGCACTGTCTATATACAAAAGTGTGCCAGAATTATTTTTTATTTGAACAATTATCTGCACTTGTATATACGCCGAGATGGCAGCTGCAAGATTTTCGTCCAATGTTTTAGAAAATTTTTACAGTCCAATAACGAGGCAGCAAAATAGAAACCTTCCTGAGCCATTACGACCTGAACTAGTTCCTTTACGTGACGGGTTTAAAATAAGCCAAAGTAATTTCCAGGAATGGCTTCGTGTTTGGATAATGGATGTATCCAAAACAAATCCAAACAACAAAGATATTTTTATGTTTAAAAATGGAAATAAAGAAAAGTATACTAATTTGATTGAACAGGAAATTCTTAAGTTGGAAAGTGTAAAGGTGAGCTTCGGGCTAAAAGTAAATTTTGAAATAGAAAGAAACGGAGAAACGCAAGAAATGTCGCACTATTTTAAAGAGGACCAGCCACACGTTTTTACCAGATATGACAAAGAACTGATAGAAAAAAAATATGAGGAATTCATGGGAAGAATAAGGGGAGAAATAGAAAACTGGTCATTGCAAGGATCAGGATGGGAAGTTGAAAGTATAGAGACAGCATACGTGAATGTCGCAAAATATCAGCCACTGCGCGGAGGAACCTATTTGCCACTTCCAGCCGATCTGGCAAAAAAGAAGGCAATAATAAATGTAAAAAATAAAGACAACCAGAGCCTGAAGTGGGCTCTAAGAGCCGCTTTATTCCCTCCAAAAGACGGAATGAACCCGCAAAGACCAAGCAAATACCCCAAAAATGACGGGATAAATTACGAGGGGATAGATTTTCCAACACCGGTAAAACAAATCGACAAGCTTGAAGCTCAAAACCCAAACCTGGCAATAAACGTGTTCGGATGGGAAAAAGACACAGTGATTGTGCACAGAATAAGCAGTAAAGAAAAAAGCGTTGAAAGAATAAACCTGATGTTGATTGAGTTGAAAGGGATACAGCATTACTGTTGGGTAAAAAGAGAAAGTGCTTTGCTGTTCGATAAGGCAATAAACAATATAACTTTCTACTGCATGATGTGCTTAACACGTTTCACAAGAGCGCACATGCTGGTGGATCACGAAAAGTACTGCAACAGAGTTAATGGCAGACCAACAAAAATAGATATGCCGGAAGAGGGGGAAAACATACTCGCTTTTCAAAATCATCAGAAACAGATGAAAGCGCCCTACGTGATATACGCGGACTTTGAGTCTCTGGTAAAAAAGATGCACGGCTGTGAGCGCGACCCGGAAAAAAAATACTTGTAAAAGTTACACAGAAAAGACAGAGTGGCATGAAGCGTGCGGGTATTCGTACATTGTCGTGAAAAGCGACGGAGAAGTAACAAGCAAAAAAGTTTTCAGGGGTGAGGAAGCGGTAAATTCATTTCTGGAAAGCATAATGCAGGAAAAGGAAAAAATAAGAGAAAGACTCGCCGAACCGAAACCTGTAACAATGTCGCAAAAAAATTGGTATGACTTCAAAACCGCAGAGAACTGTCATATCTGTGAAAAGAAACTGGTAAAAGAAAACTATTGGGATTCATTGCCGGTTTACACTAAAGGTCTAATATCAGAAGAAGAAAAATACCAGGGCCAATATCACAAGAGGTGCTTTTTTCAAGAGCAAAAAGATCAAAGGAAAGCATTAAATCAATTGGGATGTGCAGGAACAGAAGAAGGTGAATTTGAAATTATAATACTAAAAAAACCGGAGCAAAAGGACAAGCGGAAAGCAAAACAAAAAACCAACTGTTATTTATGTCAAAAGCCACTGCTTCAAAAGTATTACAGAGACGCGGTAAAAGATCATTGCCACTTGACGGGTAACTACCGAGGAGCGGCGCACAACAACTGTAATCTTAAACTGAGAATAAATCCCAAGACGGACCAGATACCAGTTGTATTTCACAACCTTAGGGGCTACGACGCGCACCATTTAATGCAAGCGATGGCAAATTTGCAAAAAGAGGTGAAATGCGTCGCAAACAACATGGAGAAGTACATAACCTTTTCGGTCGATGGTCTGCGTTTCATAGACAGCTTGAACTTTTTGCAAGGAAGCTTGGACTCGCTTGTAAAAGCAACGCCAAAGGAGGCACTAAAAATCACATCAACAATATCAAATGGCAGTGATCTGCTTTACAATCAAAAGGCCCTATTGGGCCACGACTGTTTTTTTAAGCGATGACGTCATCGTTTAAATAATGTGTTCGTGCGAGTTCTTGTCGCTTTTATTTAACAAGTGACGAATTAAGTCTCGATTCCTGGCACAGACCAGAAGGATCGCGGCCTCTGGGAACGTTTTATTGCACGGAGGCACGAGGTCGACACGAGGTGATAAAGTGAAAAGCGATACACGGTACAAAGCTGTCTCGTTTGACTCTCTTTTCGGTAGAATCTCAAGGATTGTAAAGGTTGAAATATTTAGTGTGATTTCTAGAACGCGAAATCGATTGTACACCCACACTGAAACATGTTGATGACTACTTCGGAGCGGGTAGGTGCATGAACTTTAATACGAGAGAACTTTACGAGCGAACTCTTCCGAGTGAAACCTTTATCAGAAGCCTAGATTTTATAGTGAGCTATCTATATAATGGAGTTTGAAACGCTAAGAGAATCATCAATACTTGCGGGAACTGACGCTGTTTAGCACTCAAGCATTGCGAAAAACTGGACTACAGACATGCAACAGAGTTTTCCTTATCAACACAAGAATCTTCTCGAAGATGTAATGGACACCATATTTAAGCTTGGTTGCGCTCTAAAAGAAGAAACGAAAAACGAAATGAGTACTTCAAGCAGCTTTTGGGTAACTATATTCTTTCTTTCAATTTTTGCTTTTTCTTTTTTTGTTTCATTGGGTTTATCTTGCTTTGTTTTTATCGTTTCAATTATTGTAACAGCATATGCTCTTGTCCAGCACTTCATTTCGTATGTAGATGGCTATGTAGAGAATGTTGAAAGCTATTTACTCAACCGGAAATGTAAACAATTATTCAGTGGTGACAATAAAAGCAAGAAAAGACATGAGATCTCGCAATGCGAAGTATGTTTACTATAATTATTGTCGTGTGAGGTTATGTAAACAGCGTGATCCAAGTTAATTTTTTAAAGAGAAGCCCGAGTACACGCAGTTAAGCGTCTAGTTCATTTTGATTTGCATTGGGAGTAAAAGAAGCAAGTTCCAAGCAGACAAATTCAAGTTTGCGTGTTGTTTGCGTGTTTTCGTGCTAGCGTGTGTACACTCTTTTCTCTATACAGCATTTACGATTGACGTTCAATTTCCGGAATGTGTTTTGATAGATTGCTGTGAAGATTAAGCGTCGCATAAAATTTATTTTGAAATTGGCTAGGTTGACCTTTGTCGCGTGACACTGATAATCTTCTGTCAGCTAGCGATTACACAAACTTCGCTTTCAATTTCGCTTTCACCGTCACATGCAAACTTAAGAAAATTCTGTTGATTTTTCTATAGGGCAGAAACAACATACACCTGATTTAAGGTAAAATAAAAATAAAATATGTTCACAATCGATTTTCAAATTATCATCACATACCCATCAAAACAAAACCATTAGCGCGTTAAGTACAGTGGTCTGTCATCGGTCTTAATAAACCGCAACGATGTATTGAGAGTGGCGTTACATGTAGAGTGGCGTTACATGTAGGTCTGCCAACCATCTTAAGCGATGATGTCATCGTTTAAATAATGTGTTCGTGTGAGTTCTTGTCGCTTTTATTTAACAAGTGACGAATTAAGTCTCGATTCCTGGCACAGACCAGAAGGATCGCGGCCTCTGGGAACGTTTTATTGCACGGAGGCACGAGGTCGACACGAGGTGATAAAGTGAAAAGCGATACACGGTACAAAGCTGTCTCGTTTGACTCTCTTTTCGGTAGAATCTCAAGGATTGTAAAGGTTGAAATATTTAGTGTGATTTCTAGAACGCGAAATCGATTGTACACCCACACTGAAACATGTTGATGACTACTTCGGAGCGGGTAGGTGCATGAACTTTAATACGAGAGAACTTTACGAGCGAACTCTTCCGAGTGAAACCTTTATCAGAAGCCTAGATTTTATAGTGAGCTATCTATATAATGGAGTTTGAAACGCTAAGAGAATCATCAATACTTGCGGGAACTGACGCTGTTTAGCACTCAAGCATTGCGAAAAACTGGACTACAGACATGCAACAGAGTTTTCCTTATCAACACAAGAATCTTCTCGAAGATGTAATGGACACCATATTTAAGCTTGGTTGCGCTCTAAAAGAAGAAACGAAAAACGAAATGAGTACTTCAAGCAGCTTTTGGGTAACTATATTCTTTCTTTCAATTTTTGCTTTTTCTTTTTTTGTTTCATTGGGTTTATCTTGCTTTGTTTTTATCGTTTCAATTATTGTAACAGCATATGCTCTTGTCCAGCACTTCATTTCGTATGTAGATGGCTATGTAGAGAATGTTGAAAGCTATTTACTCAACCGGAAATGTAAACAATTATTCAGTGGTGACAATAAAAGCGAGAAAAGACATGAGATCTCGCAATGCGAAGTATGTTTACTATAATTATTGTCGTGTGAGGTTATGTAAACAGCGTGATCCAAGTTAATTTTTTAAAGAGAAGCCCGAGTACACGCAGTTAAGCGTCTAGTTCATTTTGATTTGCATTGGGAGTAAAAGAAGCAAGTTCCAAGCAGACAAATTCAAGTTTGCGTGTTGTTTGCGTGTTTTCGTGCTAGCGTGTGTACACTCTTTTCTCTATACAGCGTTTACGATTGACGTTCAATTTCCGGAATGTGTTTTGATAGATTGCTGTGAAGATTAAGCGTCGCATAAAAATTATTTTGAAATCGGCTAGGTTGACCTTTGTCGCGTGACACTGATAATCTTCTGTCAGCTAGCGATTACACAAACTTCGCTTTCAATTTCGCTTTCACCGTCACATGCAAACTTAAGAAAATTCTGTTGATTTTTCTATAGGGCAGAAACAACATACACCTGATTTAAGGTAAAATAAAAATAAAATATGTTCACAATCGATTTTCAAATTATCATCACATACCCATCAAAACAAAACCATTAGTGCGTTAAGTACAGTGGTCTGTCATCGGTCTTAATAAACCGCAACGATGTATTGAGAGTGGCGTTACATGTAGAGTGGCGTTACATGTAGGTCTGCCAACCATCTTAAGCGATGATGTCATCGTTTAAATAATGTGTTCGTGTGAGTTCTTGTCGCTTTTATTTAACAAGTGACGAATTAAGTCTCGATTCCTGGCACAGACCAGAAGGATCGCGGCCTCTGGGAACGTTTTATTGCACGGAGGCACGAGGTCGACACGAGGTGATAAAGTGAAAAGCGATACACGGTACAAAGCTGTCTCGTTTGACTCTCTTTTCGGTAGAATCTCAAGGATTGTAAAGGTTGAAATATTTAGTGTGATTTCTAGAACGCGAAATCGATTGTACACCCACACTGAAACATGTTGATGACTACTTCGGAGCGGGTAGGTGCATGAACTTTAATACGAGAGAACTTTACGAGCGAACTCTTCCGAGTGAAACCTTTATCAGAAGCCTAGATTTTATAGTGAGCTATCTATATAATGGAGTTTGAAACGCTAAGAGAATCATCAATACTTGCGGGAACTGACGCTGTTTAGCACTCAAGCATTGCGAAAAACTGGACTACAGACATGCAACAGAGTTTTCCTTATCAACACAAGAATCTTCTCGAAGATGTAATGGACACCATATTTAAGCTTGGTTGCACTCTAAAAGAAGAAACGAAAAACGAAATGAGTACTTCAAGCAGCTTTTGGGTAACTATATTCTTTCTTTCAATTTTTGCTTTTTCTTTTTTTGTTTCATTGGGTTTATCTTGCTTTGTTTTTATCGTTTCAATTATTGTAACAGCATATGCTCTTGTCCAGCACTTCATTTCGTATGTAGATGGCTATGTAGAGAATGTTGAAAGCTATTTACTCAACCGGAAATGTAAACAGTTATTCAGTGGTGACAATAAAAGCGAGAAAAGACATGAGATCTCGCAATGCGAAGTATGTTTACTATAATTATTGTCGTGTGAGGTTATGTAAACAGCGTGATCCAAGTTAATTTTTTAAAGAGAAGCCCGAGTACACGCAGTTAAGCGTCTAGTTCATTTTGATTTGCATTGGGAGTAAAAGAAGCAAGTTCCAAGCAGACAAATTCAAGTTTGCGTGTTGTTTGCGTGTTTTCGTGCTAGCGTGTGTACACTCTTTTCTCTGTACAGCGTTTACGATTGACGTTCAATTTCCGGAATGTGTTTTGATAGATTGCTGTGAAGATTAAGCGTCGCATAAAAATTATTTTGAAATCGGCTAGGTTGGCCTTTGTCGCGTGACACTGATAATCTTCTGTCAGCTAGCGATTACACAAACTTCGCTTTCAATTTCGCTTTCACCGTCACATGCAAACTTAAGAAAATTCTGTTGATTTTTCTATAGGGCAGAAACAACATACACCTGATTTAAGGTAAAATAAAAATAAAATATGTTCACAATCGATTTTCAAATTATCATCACATACCCATCAAAACAAAACCATTAGCGCGTTAAGTACAGTGGTCTGTCATCGGTCTTAATAAACCGCAACGATGTATTGAGAGTGGCGTTACATGTAGAGTGGCGTTACATGTAGGTCTGCCAACCATCTGTCAACGGCCTTTTGTTTACATCTGATCGACTGAAGGAGTGAAGGAAGGAAGGAAGGATGGCTTCAAATCGCCACTCATTCCATAACTCCCGTTTTGCATACGCAAAAACAGTCGTAAAAAGGGAATTTACCCATACGAGTACATGGATTCATTTGAAAAATTCAGCAAAACTAGTCTGCCTAAAAAAGAAGACTTCTACAGCAAACTAAATGACGAGCACATTACAGAAGATGAATACGCACACGCGAAGACAGTCTGGGAGACTTTCAAATGCAAAACATTGGGAGACTACCACGACCTTTATGTGGAAACGGATGTAGCTCTGTTGGCAGATGTATTTGAAAATTTCCGTAAATTGTGTTTGCAGCAGTACGGTCTTGACCCGGCGCACTATTTCACATCACCAGGCCTATCATGGGACGCGCTCTTGAAAAAGACGGGTGTCGAGCTTGAGTTGTTTACAGACCTTGAAATGCATATGTTCGTGGAACGAGGAATTCGCGGAGGAATCTCGATGGTAAACAAAAGATACGCAAAGGCAAACAATCCTTTGGTATCGGATTATAACCTAAGCAAACCAAACAGTTATATAATGTATCTGGACGCAAACAACCTGTACGGCTGGGTAATGAGCAAGCCTCTCCCCAAAAGCGGATTCAAATGGAAACGAGTGATGCCGACTGAGGAGGAAATAATGAACAAAAAAGAAAACGCCAAGAAAGGCTGGATCCTTGAGGTTGATTTGGAGTACCCGGCGGAACTGCACAAAGAGCACAACAGCTACCCGCTGGCGCCTGAGAAAAAGGTCGTGAAAAAAGAAAGCATGTCAGACTACCAAAAGAATCTGATAAAAGAATTGGACCTGAAACTTCCAAACAGCAATAAGCTGCTGCTAACACTTGAGGACAAAAAGGACTACGTGGTACACTACGAAAACTTGAAGTTTTATCTGAAGCAGGGGATGAAACTAAAGCGCGTAAAAAGGGTGCTGGAGTTTGAACAAGAGTGAATACAGAATTCAGAAAGCAAGCAAAGAATGACTTTGAAAAGAACTTTTACAAGCTGATGAATAACTCAGTTTTTGGCAAAACCATGGAGAACCTGCGCAACCGAGTAGACATAAAAATAGTTCACAGCAATGAGAAAGACAAAATAAGGAAATTGGTCGCCAGCCCTTTGTACTCAAGGCATGTAATATTTACAAACGACCTGGTTGGAATCGACATGCGCAAAAGCCGGCTGCTGCTTAACAAGCCGGTCTACACAGGGATGACTATCCTTGACAATAGCAAGATCCTGATGTACGACTTTTACTACAACCAACTGAAAAAGTAGTACGGCAAAAAATGCGAACTCCTGTACACAGACACGGACAGCCTGCTGCTGGAGATTGAAACAGAGGACGTCTACAAAGACATAAAAGCGAACGAGTATCATTATGACACATCAGACTACCTGAAGTATCACCCGCTCCATTCAACCGTGAACAAAAAGGTTCTCGGCAAAATGAAAGACGAGTGCGCCGGAACTCCGATATCAGAGGTTGTGTGTCTGAGATCAAAAATGTACTCGGTCATGACAGAAGGCAGAAGCAAAAAGCTTATAGAAAAAATAAAAGACGCGTACCCCCAAACCGCAATAGCAGAGTGTAAATGTGAGGGAAGAAAGTGCTGAAGATAAACACAGAAGACATAAAGCTCATGGAAAAAATAAAATAAAAATTCACGGCAACAGAAATAACAGAATGTGAATGCAGTGGGGCAAAAAAATTAGCAATAAAGGCGGACGAAATAAACGTAAGAAAAGCGAAAGGCGTAAAAAAGAACGTTGTGAAGAAGCAAATCAAGCACGAGCAGTACAAGCAGGCGCTGTTCAGCAAAGAGCAGATGTGGCACGGAATGAACATTTTGCGAAGTGAGGGGCACGAGATCTACGGCATGCATGTAAATAAAATTTCACTGTCCCCGTTTGATTCAAAGCGCTGGATAGCAGACGACGGGGTAAATACAAAGGCGTACGGGTACAACAGTGCAATGGAAGAAATGGAAACTTTATTCTCTACTACAGAAATGAAAGAAATAGAAGCTTCATTAACAAATGCTGAAATCAAAGAAATAGAAGAAGCTTTAACAGAGATCCTGAAATAAAGAAATGTTATAGTTGCTCAGGGGGTAATTGTGTGTTTGGAGGTACAACTAGCAGTTCTTCCCGCACAAAGCCTCGCTTGGGCCCGTCATGCAAATAGTAGAGAACGGGCTGATTCGGTTTGGTAAAAGATCGTTCAATGTTGTAAACTTTCAAAGACCAGATTGGATCAGTGGCTCTTTTCACACCACCTTCAAGCTTGCCAGGTTGGTACAAATACCTAACATTCACAAGAGAGGGGAGCTTTTTTTCCCTCTCTCCAACAGGCCTCAAATAAGGTGTCGATGGCTTTGCATTAACATTTTTTTCTTTGATGGCAACGGCGAGTTTCTGGCCGGTAAGGCTTGTTACCTCGTTGTTTAGAGAGGCCACAACTTCAGGAAGCCTTTTTACCCACGCCGTAGACCGCTGGCCCTCAGGCATGCGCATTTCAACGGCATACTGGTGCCCGAACAAGCGCTCAGCCAGGGTGCGGTTTAAACGTTCAACAATGGCCTGGTCACGGTGAATGTCAACTCGCCCGCGCCGAATGTATGTTTTGTGATTTTCCATTTCTTTTGTAACAGCGCCCATGAATTCGCGCCCGGGGTCAACCTGCAGCAGTTCAGGCCATTTCAGAGGTGAGCGTTTGTAAATTCTCTTAAAAGCCAGGGCAACTTCATCAGAGTTTTTCGAGGTCAAGGGTTCAGCCTCTTTGTAACGGCTGGCCACGTCGACAACGGTGAGTGCGTATTTGAAAACTTAGCGCCCGCGTGGTAGTTTGTCATGTGGCAAAA
This sequence comes from Meandrina meandrites, assembly GCA_963693305.1. Lineage (NCBI taxonomy): Eukaryota > Metazoa > Cnidaria > Anthozoa > Scleractinia > Meandrinidae > Meandrina > Meandrina meandrites. The sequence continues at coordinate 19,362,939 of OY855907.1, read as the reverse complement.
AAAGAAGATCCGCCTGGTGCACTTTGTTTGGTGTAGGAACGTCGAATTTCGGCCTAGGAAATCGCTTCGGTGCTGGGAGGAATATCTGCCAGAGTACTTGCTTGAACAGCCACTTTTTTGCGGTTTCTTCTGGTACCTTGGCAGCTTCGGATAATTTTTTGATTGCGGCAAAACCTTTCCAGTAGCCCCCAGGACTATAGTATGACTTTGCGAGTTTGGCATCCATCGTGTAATATAAGTAAGGAGTAAAAAAGTTTAAAGGAAACGGAAGGCAGCATAGCCCAGAGCAAGAGTTCCGGCACCCACGAACATGAGTTCACCATTTTTCTGCTGCTGGCTTGGTTTATAGAAATCTGAGAACTTGGGCTCTTTGGGGGGTATCATTTGTTTGTCAGGGTGCGCCTGGTTATACAGTTTGAAGGCGTAGTCAGTATTCGTGAAGTTCTGCTTGGCCTGCGCCTTTATTTGAGTATTAGTCGCAATCCAGTCGAGAAGTTTGGTGCGGTCATGGGAGTATTTGGCGTAAGCTGCTTGATACGCCTCGAGAGCTTTATCATGTCGTACTTTTTCGTCAAGTGCAGCGTCACCTCCGCCAAGTGCCTTCGCAAGATAATTGCCACCGATAAAAGCCGCAGCATTCAACACAGCCCCACCAACCATAATCGCAATACTTGCCATTGTGATATATAACAGAGCAGAGTTTTTTCAAATCATTAATTTCAGACGCTGGTGGGGAGGATTTTTTGGTCCTCGAGGTACTGTTTGAGCGCAATGCTCCCCGCCATGACGGCGGTGAACTTCACGTAGTTCATTGCACTGCTGCTGGGGTCAGAAGTAAAATTTTCTTTCACAACCTGTGTGATATCGACCTGCGAATGTGCCGTCTGGGTCTCGCCTTGTGAATTTGTACTCTCGGATTGTACGGTTGACATTTTGAAACGAAGCGTATATGTTAAGCAAATATAATAATGCTTAGAAATTACTCAGAATTTGTCTGCAAGTGTTCAGCAGTTGGTGAGGTATGCTGAGGAATTTCTTCTAATTTTGCTTCATCCTTTCTATCCAAATGCGAGTTAAAATCAATGTGTTTTGCCGTTATCAAAGCAGCAGAAATAGGAGCAAGAAATTTTCCATATTTCAAAGCGAGACTGCCGACAAAATCTGTCATTTCTTTGTTAATAATGTAGTCTTCTTTTAGTTCTTTTTTCATTGCATCAATATCATCTATTTCAACAACCATTTTCAGGCCTCTTGTCAGAAGCGTAAGCAGGCTGTCAACCATGCTTTCGGTTGTCTTGCTGCCAACGAAGGTTTCATATCTCTTGTAGTACTTTTCAACTTCTTTATCAGTCAAGCATTTCAACTGCTCATGTGTTAACTGCACTCCGATGGCCTCTTTGGCTTTGCCTGTTGATACAAGCACGGCCAGCTGCTCACGAAGAGCAGGAATGTCAGGTCCGGAGGCAGTTAAACTTGTTAAGTCTGGCACAATACTACCAGCTGGCCCACTTGACGGCTCGGCTTCCAGTAGATTTATAACTTCTGCGAACTCTTGTTAAGCCATTGTAACTATATACAACTTTTATTTTTTTAATTCAAAATGAATACCATAGGGGTAGCGAAGCGAGAACACGAGATAAGAGAACTTCCGCTCTTTCAGCTTTGAAATCAGATCTTTGTACTCATTGTGGGAGAGTTCGCCGGCGTAATCATCAAAGATTGCCTTCGTGGTTTTGGCCGAGGGAGTGTAAAATAGAACGATAGCCGCCACGTTCTCCCGGAAGGAAGGTGTGATGCTGGTTATCTTCTGGGTAAGCACCCAAACGCTGATGCCGATATGTCGAGCGGAAAAGCCAAGATTCACCAGCTGGCCTGTGCGCCCCTTCACATCTTTGGAGGCTGCGCAGTCATCGAGTATTATGAGCGTGTTGGTGCCCTCAAACAGCCAGCTCACGATATTCAAAAAAATTTCCACCTCGTGCTGCTTGCTTATTATCACAAACATTCTTGGATCATTTTCACCAATTCGGAGGTAGGTCTTGTTGTGCGCGAATGTGGGGCATATAAGCACAATGTAGTCGAACTTGCCTCGGAAAGGGCCGTAGATCTGGTCCACCACAAACCTCGATTTGCCTGAATTCGTTGGGCCGACAATGAGAGCGTTAAAGGGTATCTTGCTCGGATCCATTTCTATTAGTACTGCACAGATTCTAATTGCCTTCCAATTATATTCATCTGCGCGTCGCTGATTACGTAAATGTGGCAGTTCACATTGCCAGAGCCACTTGCATTCCTCTCGAGCTCCAGCTGTACCCCATCCTTTGTGTTTACAAGTCGCGTGCCGCTTCCGTGCATCAAGTGGTCAGCCATGGAACGCAGATCGATCATAAGCCCGAACTTATATTCTGTATAAAACTTTGTTGCATTCATGTGCTGTGTTTTATTTTCGGCTTTGAGAAAGAAGCGTTTGACCTCCTCCCAGAAATCAATTCCTTCAAGTCCGTTGTTGTACAGCCTGTTGGGCGAGCCGTTTACTGTGACACTAACTTTCGTTAGGTCTGGGTTTAAGTACTCTTCTGAATGCCTTACACCAGCAACATAGGGCTCGACAAAAAGTAGCAAGATGCCTTTGAGGGACCTTCTCTGTGGGTTAATTCTGAGATTCAGCCTTGTGTCTGTGCCTTTGGCAAACATAACCACTTCGTCACGCTGAATGTGGTCATATGCAAATTCTTTGCCACTTGAGTACGCGCTGAAGGCTTCATCTGCCAGTGTTTTGCTTTTTATCATCTCGTACTCCAGCTGGATGTTTGTCAGCTTATATTTCAGCTTCGAGGGGTCTGAACCTCTGACGACCTGAGAGGCTGGTGGAAGTAACAGTTCGAACACAAGATCGTTGAATAGAGCCTGCGGATAAAAGGTCCCGTGGTCGTTCAAAATCTGGTGGTCAAGGCGGATTCTGTATTTGGTTCCGTAAATCCCGTTCAGTTTTATTTCTGTAGCGACGCCTGAGGTCTTCTTATCACCCGCATTTGAGCGAATTTTGTTGAGGTTCTCACTCTGGATTCCATCTTGCAGCATGTTGTCGCGCTCCTCCTGCGATAGGAAGAGGTCCTCGAATATCTTGTAAATGTCGTAACCAACTGTGTCCTGCAGTATGGTGCCAGAGTACTTCACAACAAGTTTGTCAACTAGCGCCCGACCAACATTGTCGACAAGAAAGTTGTTGGCATGGCCTCCGCTCAAATCGATGTTGAAGCGCAGCGCAAGTGAGCCCGGAACAATGACCTCGTTTTCATTCAGCTTGGGCACCGAAACATAAAGCGTATCAGTGGGATTGGCTTCTGTTTTCACCAAAGTGATGTGTTTCACCGCGCGCTCCGCTTTTAGCGCGCCGAGAGTTTGTTCACTGCGTGTTGGTCGAAGGTTTTCCTGTACACCGTCCATTATTATAAGAAATATAAAAATGTTCAATTAAAATTTCAATTGTAAATATAAAATAACGCGATGGCAGAAGGTGGCGAATTTGGTATGGACCAACCAGATCTTGACCACGATATTGACCATGATGACGACGATGATGATGATGATGATGAACAAGAGGCCAACAGATCCAGCCATTTCAGCCTGGCACAGCGTCCACCCCCTACCATGGAGGTGAACAACATGAAATGCAAACTATGCAGCACGAACAGAGCGGACTTCCAGAAACATCATTTGATGAAACCCCTTTGTTGACGGGCTTTATTCATCAAGATGACAAACCAGCTTATCTTGAAAGAGCAAGAAATTTTATTAAAAGGAGGTTTCCAAGAGTTGACTTCGGGAAATTAGGCCCAATCGGTTTCAGCAAAAGGCCTGGCAATGAGACTACAATCGTTTCATTTGGAACAAAAGGTGGCGAGACTGAAATTTTCAAAAAAGATGGGAAAGGTCTTTACAAAAAATTCACAGACAAGTTCAAAACATCCCTTGGTCCAGAAGCTGAATCTCTGATTGCTCAAGACAATGAAGAAATAAGAGAAAACCGGCAGAGATTAAGAGAAGCTGAAAAACAACTCAGAGATGCAGAAAAACTTGCCTCTGAAAGAGAAAAAGCCGCCCAAGAAGTTCAAAATTTGAGAAACAGAATAGAACGAAATCAAGCTCAGATCGAAAAAATTCAAGAAGAACAAGGTACAAACGTTGAAAGTGAATCAGAACTGCGGAGACTGCAGCAACTGAAAAAGAATTATCAAAAGGATTTTGAAAACGCCAAAAAAGAGGTGGCGGCTCTCGAGAAACAAGCAAAAACCAAAGCCAAAGAACAAACCAGGGTCAACCAACTTAGAGCAAGCCTGGCCGCCAAAGAGAGCGAAAGAAACACAATGGAAGCGAGGCTCAACGACACAAGAACGTTGGATGAGCTGAAAGAACAAGAAGCCAAACTACAGCGCCAAAATGAGGAAGATCAGGCTGTTATCGACAATGAAGACGCCTCAACTTCTGATAAACAAGCCGCCGAAGGAAGAGTGGCGGAAAGACAAGAGGAGCTTGCTCGTTTAAGAACGCAGATTAATGAAAGAGAAAGAGCGCTTCCACTTCGTGAGAGGGTAAAGGAGATATTCAAAAAATATGGTGTGACCGTTACAGCAATCGTTATTGCTGCCAGGGTCACAATTGGTGCAGTCATTGGGGTTATTACAAACGCTTTGAGAGCCACCGGTAAAGCGTTGGGAAAAGGTCTGAAAGATATTGGCTCAAAGATTGCATCAGCTCTGCCCGGTTTTATTGGCTCAATTGTGAGCTTTCTTTTCAAAGCCGCCGGTCAAGCTATCAGCTTTCTTGCTGAGCACACATGGCTGCTGATTTTGGCTGTGGTTGCCTTTCTTGTCGAAAAATACATCAAGAAGAGGCGTTAGCGCATAAAGTAAATAAAAGCCGCAACCCCGACGGCACCAATAGCAACAGCTACTTTGTTATTTTCGTGTGTTTCAGTGCTATCAGGTTTTTGCTCTTCAGGCTGAGGTGTTTGATCTTCAGGCTGAGGTGTTTTCTCTTCAGGCTGAGTTGCTTCCTTGTGTATCAGGTTTGAGGGGTGGCTGTTTGGCGGGTTTATCTTTGTTGGCCCTCCTGCCATCAGCTTTAGCGCTGCTTTTTTGTGCTCTTATTTACTTCGTCGTTAACCCCTAGCTTCATGCCTGGCACAGCTTGTTTGAGCTGGTTGTAACCAGTTGCAGTTCCCATATTTATCACCATCCGCGCAGGCACCAGCCAGGCCACCGGACACACAGCAAGGTTAAGCCTCACCTTTGCCTCGTCGACAGCAAGTTGGTACCTTTGAACGCTCTTTGCCAGATCCGGTTGCCTTATTGAGTCTTCCACTAGCACAAGGAACTCACTTTGCGCTTCCTTTGCGCGCCCTCCTGAGCCAAGTATGCTGCTTCTAACGTTCACCTGTGAACCCAAAACACAGTAAACGAACGCCTCTATCGACTGGTTTATTCGCGCCAAACCCGCCTGGGTCAGACCTTCTGCTAAATTGGGACAAAAAAAGTCTGACTGCCTGTTAGCAACGTCATCCGGCTCGATATACTGAATCAAGGTGCCTTTTGACCCTGTACCACCTTCGTCTGAAAATTTATCGTGACCGGGGTAACTGGTATACGTTTTTTGTGGTCCATGGCCTGTCACCCATATGTAAACGCTTCCCAGGCCGTGGTTTGTGCCTGCTGTGTAACGAAAATCACTCGACGGGTCGACTCCGAACTCATTGCATATTCTTTTGTATGAAGCCACGTCGTACTTGTTGTTAAACTGGTTAAAAGTAGGGTCGCCAGGCAAAGCGCTTATGCTTTGTATTCCTCCCATCTGAAACAATATTCGCCTTATTGTAAAATATATATGGAACTTGTAAAAAGCTCGCACATTCGGCGGCAAAGGGATAGCAGAGCTGTCTTCAAAAAGTTTGCGACTGATACCACAGCCCATTGTCGCACACCAGACAGCAAAATTCAGCTGCTGTGGCCAATATTTCATATTTGGACCGGCTAGCCATGTTTTGGACTCTTTACCTGAACGGTGGGTGAGTTTGGTTTTTTGAAATATCTCTCTGAACTTTGTTGTGAAATACTGGTCCGGTGTTACGTAAATATTCTGTTGGTCATTAAATATTTTTTTCAAACTATTGCCGGGATAGTTACTGTGAAAGGCAACAGCAGGGATGGGCAAAGAGTCTCCTTTTAAACCACTTGGTGTAAGTTGTTGTGGAAACCCTTCTGATGATTGGTCAACACCCAGAGCACTTTTCATTTCCGGGCTCCAATATTTGCTGTCTGAACCAAAAACGTCTATCAAATAGCCTGGCCCTGCTTTGAAATAAATTTCTGAGGTTGCTGTGTGATTTTTGGCGAAATCGGTCTGTGGAACAAACTTAGATTTATCGGCCTTCGGGTATTTTGCAAGAAAGGTTTTCCATGCCTTTTGTTCTGCCACTTTGGCAATTTTGACAGCTTGTGGCGTTTGAATCCATTGAAGAAGAGAAGCCATGCTTCATATTTAAACAAAATATTTTTCTCTAATTATAAAATGGTTATTCTAACTATTGTTACAAAAGAAAATCCGCATACGGTCTATTTTGACCAGCCTATTCAAAAACCAAGCTATATAAGGTTGTTAAGTTGTTCTCTTTACAATTCGTGGTTTAACTTAAAGAAAGAGGGGGCAATTACTTTGTTTGATGCTGACGAAAAGCCTTTCAAAGTTACTTTTTTGCAGGGCCATTATACACTCGATGCATTGGCAAGTGAAATAAAACACAGTTTATCCAAACATAGGGTCCCATTGCTAACAGATATTTATACTAGCGTTGGCCAGCTTGTAATCACAAATCCACAGTTAAAAAAGATTGTTTTTGATTCCAATTTAGGCAATTTACTCAATTTGAACACTTTTACATTGCCATTAAAAGTGTTCATAAAAAGGCTGAATTCCGCAACGACCTATTACATACATTGCGATTTACAAACTTTTGACATAACAGGAAAGGCATATGAAAAAGTATTTTATCAAAGTGGCCCAGAACATGTCTTATGTGAAGTTTCTGCTGATAATTATATCACAAATATGACAATATCAGTCAGAGAAAAAAATAATGACCTTTTCAACTTCAATCAGGAACCTCTTCAGTTTCTAATTGAAATAAATTAAACAAAAAACAATTTTGTAAATACAACCATGTCATCCAACGTATTACCAACTGCACCAGCTTATGAACAAACAGAAACTCAGACAACACTCTATCCAAACCTCCTTATAACTCAACCAGATAACAATTTTCGTATGCAGAAAGCAAACGAAGTTTTAAAATATTTAAGTGACGAAGTTTCACATTATAGGCTCGTTGCCAAAAAATATAAACGAACTAAAACCATTATCAACTACGCTAGCTTTTCTTCTGGCGGTATTAGTGGTTTTCTATCCGCAGGTGGCGTAGCAGCTGCGTTTACAGGCATTGGGTTTCCAGCAGCAATACCTATTGGCTGTGTCACCTCTTTATTTGGGCTAACAGCGGCAGGGCTAACCGGTTTTTACAAAAAGCTAGAGCCCAAACTTATCAAACACTGCAAAATCATGACGCTGGCTTTGTGCAAATGCGATACTGTCAACCGCATACTGTCAAAATCACTTATTGACGGCAAAATCAGCGATACTGAGTTTCAAAGCATCCTTGATGAAAAAGATAGCTATCGAATACAGAAGGAGATTCTTCGGAAAGGAACACTTCCCAAAGAAAATAATAAACAGAGCCCAGACATTGAAAAAATACGTCAGGAAGCCAAACAAGAGGAACGGCTTAGGATGCAAAAACAACTCCTCGGCAGCGAGGCAAACATCTCGAATAAAATTTCAGTCAAAGAGAACATTATTCCACTTCATAAAAGAATGATTGTGTTATCTTCTTCGACTGGTGCTTTTAATTAATATTTGAAAAAAAGAAGATTTTTAATTATATTTCAAATCATGATAGTGGTAACACATTTCATTTCTTTTCTTGTGAATGACTATTTCACACCGGCATGTCTTAGAGAGGTTAGAGATATAACACGCGAAGTTGTTCAGTGTTTGGAAGAAAAAGAGAAGCCATAAGCGGTTTTCCGCCGTATGCACGTATTGCGTGCCATTAATTAACACTGTGGTTTCACCGTCATGCACGTGTACCCATGCATGAAGTTTTTCCTGTCTCGTGTTATGGCACGTGTAACAGAAGGTTCTCATGCTTGGCGAAGCGGGAAAACCCCTTGCCTTATTAATAATACAAAAAAACACTAAAATCTATTCAGTTGCTAGATTTCGACTGAATAGACAGTTCTTGTCATTTGGTTCATCTACTTACATCGTAAGCCATTAAATATTCATTGATTGTAGCATTAATTAGAATAACAAAAGAAATGGGTTACGCGTAACCTAATTTTATTCAAGTTAGATTCCTTGTCTGATTTCCTTTTAGAAATCTTAATAAATTTTTTTAATTTTACACTCTTGTTGTGTTTTCTGTATTACAAACCCCTTTGCTTACCTGTTCCTTAAAACAGGGAAAACCCCCGACGGTTCTAAACCCCTAACATACAAAGGATCCAAGCATGTTCGAGATCATCTTCGCATATCTCAATGAAGCGTCTGTTACAGTTGTATTCGTCTATGAACGGAAAAGGGTAATGATTGATCGACTCTTTTCGTGTGCATGGGACACAGAGCCCATCTACGCGACATCTTGCATGCTCAAGACAAAACATCACTTTCACAAGCCTTTCCCGTCTGTGGCAGAAAGGGGTTTTTTCTAACTCTTTGTGTACTTTGCCCCAGCCAAGAGCTGCTCGCTCTCTAAGTTTTTTTGTCCTCGTTAAGTTGGCAGTTGTTTGATACACGAACCATATTTGGCGTATATACTTGTTGGCGATCCCTGTTTACATTTTTATTTGGGGGCTCATTTTTTTCATTTCTGCAATTTCTTCTTCTGATAAAAGTAATTGATAATTTTGTTTATTATTTCTGGGAAGTATTCCAAAATTGCCTCCCCTTTCTTTGTTTTTGCTAATTTTAGGTTTTTTCACGCTTTGATCAATAGGACCCTTTCTACCTCTACCCATCTCGGCGTATATACAAGTGCAGATAATTGTTCAAATAAAAAATAATTCTGGCACACCTTTGTATATAGACAGTGCATACATTTCTTCAAAAGAAAATATTTTTTTGTGACACATCCGCCCGCTCGTTTGGGGGTCACGCTCTTTGTTTACTTCCATGCTTGCTTATTTTCTCTCACACCACACACATATAAAGTACTGAAGTTCTGACACAGTTTTTATAACACATATCTAACAAAGCTTTTTTCTCAAGAAACGAGGCGAGCATGGGAGCCGAGTTTCTTGAGAAAAAAGCTTTGTTAGATATGTGTTATAAAAACTGTGCCAGAACCAGTACTTTATATGTGTGTGAACTAAACTTTAATAAACTCAACAGTGGAATTATTTGACAATGTCGCATCTTTACTATTATATACAAGAAATAAAACACATTTCAACAGCAACAGAAGTTACGTTTTCTATAAAGTTTCCTTTGTAACTGAAACTCTTAACCGTTCTTAAACTCTACCAACACATTTGAAAAAGTTGGTAACTTTGCTTTGCACGGAAGCTTTTAGCTTGCGACACAAGCGATAGCTGCAGCAAAAGGCAAAGAAAGTGAAAGGGTCAAACACCGGAAGTCACACTATTAAGCTTCTTTTTGTAATAAAATGGTTTTATAGCTCTTCGAATTCTGTCATTATTTGACCAGGGTCCAATGTCTTAAGTTAGAAAATAATCGTGACAATTAAAATTCGCAGTGCACAGATAAATAGTGTCCGTAAAACAGGGTTGACAATGTATAAGAGTTTGTCACTCGGGGCACGGAAAAGTGTCTGTAGTCCGTATTAACGGGTGTCCGTATTAAGCGGGCTAATTTAAGAGAAAATGATGAGGTTTTCGGCGGGACCAACGAAACTGTCCGTTATACCGGGGTGTCCATATTAAGCGGGTGTCCGTAAAGAGGGGTTCCACTGTATTGACATTGAAAAGCCTCGCTGAGGAAAGCCAATATAGTATGTACATCTAAGAGGAAACCATAATATGTATTATATTGTCTGGAAATAAAGTGTATGTGCATGCATTCAATAGACACAGAATATCCTGCTTGTCATTCTATACAAAGTCTAGAATAAGAGATTTTCAAAGGCATGTGAAAACTCCAAAACCCTGCAGTGGTTTGTGGGGCACGTAGTGCTGAGTCTTACAATTTTGATTGGTTAAACAACTTTCAGTGTCAATCAAAGCCACATTCATACATTATTGTGACACATGTCCTTAAATCCATGTACAGATGTATTCATGCAAGTCATGTTATGTCAAAAATGCTTTTTGGACTGTCTTGGGAATAGTTCTTCATTATAATTTTATTGAGTAGTCTAATTAACTATTATGATTTATTGATTTTTAATTTCCAGTCATGTTCTTCCGATGCTGAGTTTTTTCCAGACAAGATCAATCAAGCAAACCACAGTATTCAGGGGACCACTGGAGATTGGTTCCCAGTTGAAAATAAATGTTTATGGTTACATCAGGGTAACTGTTATACGTGTACCTTAGTTTATTTAATGTACAGTATATTAAGTTTGAAAACTGAAGTAGTGTGTGCGATGTGATGATGTAAGGATTGGAGAAGTGAGAGCAAACAGCACTTTACTGAAAGCAAAAGTAAGATGACATCTTATTGTAAAGGGAAAACCAGCTGAATTAAATGTTGACAGCGACCACCATGCATGTTTACTTCGCATTCCTTAATCAGATCAACAGCGCACATGTCAGAAGAAGAGTGTTGTACTAGCTGCTGGAAGCCAAAACAAACATATTAAAAAACAGTGTGCACGCAAACAACAAAAACAACAGCAAACTGCAAGCAAACCAGGTGCAAAGCTAACCGCAAGCTAGCCTGAGTGAAAGCTAACCATAAGCAAACTGGAGGGTTTAGGGTTAGAGTTTAGGTTTAGGGTTGGAGTTTTTGGTTAGGGTTAGGGCTTAGTTCAACTAGGGTTAAAACAGTAACCGCTTAACCTTCGCTGATTTCATTGTTCTGAGAAACAAAAGGTTTCTTTTGTTTATTCCTTATCCAATTAAGAAAACATTTCAAGATGCTGCCAGCAAAAGCCGTGTTTTTGAGTAATATTTGGAAAACAAAGCAATAAAAACAGCAGAAAAAATACTGGGCAATGTTTAACACCCGTAAACAAAGCTGCATGCAAAATTTGGAGTTGTTTTGACAACGGTTAGTTTTGCAAAAATTTGCTTGGGTCGTTTTCTTTCACAGCCTTTCAATTGTTGTTACGTTAGACTTCAAACAAAGCAAAATGCTACGGGTGAGAAGTTCAATGTGATGGTTGCTTAAAAACCTAATGACAGCTCTGCTGACAGGGTAAATGGACAAGTATAATATTATACTTGTTTTTTATTGTAAAGGTGAAGGAGGAGAAACTAGCATCTTGGAAGAAGCTGTCTGCTGTATCCCAAATGTCACCAAACCCAGAGACAATGGAGGTACAGATGCAGAGGTCGCATCACTTGAATAATGAAGATGACACTGAAGTAGACAAGGAAAATGTTGCACAAGGTACATGATTGTACAGTACGACATAAAGTCTGCTTACGAGCCAAGGGGCCCATCAGGCCGGAGCTTATCCCGGTTTCTGTAGCATGAAGCGACCAGGAGTATTTCTACGGTACTCTCCCCTGGATGGGATGCTAGTCCATCGCAGGGTTACCCCCAGCAGTAAATTCGCCGGTACCCATTTATACGCCAGGGTGCAGAGAGGCGCTATGAGAGTAAAGTGTCTTGCCCAAGAACACAACGCAGTGCCCCGGCCAGGGCTCGAACCCAGACCAATTTTTAGTAAACTAAGTTGTCCTTACAAAGCAGAAGAGTTTAATTTTAAATAAGAGGCACTCATTGCTTGATGAGTACAGTGCATCAGTTGAAATCACTGGAATGTGAAGTCTATTGGTGTAAAGTTCAATAAATTGTGGTTTAAATTTGCTTTTCATCTGAATTTTTTTAACCAGTTTGGCTTTTATTTCCTTTGTTTCAGTTTATGATAATGGTTTCCAAGCACTCTACAAAGTTATTTGAAATACAGCAAAACATACACCAGATAAATTTTAAGGCTCTCATATTTGCTTATGAGTAATTGCAAATTTGCATTCTTTTGGTCCGTAACTTATAATTAGTTATAATAAATTGATCAAACAGGTCTTGATTCAATGAATTGTAATGTCAACCAGGTTACAGTCATGTTGCCATTCATCATGATGATTTTCTCTAGGTTATCGCTATGGGAAGACAATAGTTCCTCTGACGAAGATCGACAAGGACAGCATGAAGCTTCCTACAGAGAAATGCTTATCTGTCCTGTGCTTTACTTCAAATGAAAATGTAAGTGGTTATTCAAAAGTCATAACAAAAAAAAACATTTCAAAAAATGTTTCATTTCAGTCATTTCAGTGTACAGTAAAACAATGTAGTGTTAGTATCATTAATTACCAATTCCTCAATGCTTACAGTTTTCCTCTGCTCTCAGAACACTATTATTTTGACTAGACAAGTTAAAGTTATTGTAATGATGATGTATTTTAAACACAAGTTAATGAACAAATTGTATTTCTTGTACAGGTTGAAAGATACCAATACATTGGAGAGACTGTAGTAGCTTTTGTCCCTCAGCCAGAAGACCAGGTAATGAAAGATAACATTACATTTCTAGAAATTATAATATATAAACTTTTATTGTTGCAAATAGATGGCAGGCTTGAGGAGAGGATCAAAGATTATCAAATCAGAAATATTCTCAGAGCAAGTTAATTGTTTTACTTTAAATAACTTGCTAGCTGATCTATTCTTAAATTTTTGTAAATTTTTCAAATTATGCCATGGAAAATAATGACAGTTTTCTTTTATAATTTTTGGTGCTCTCAGCAGTGTTGACTTTATGCATTTAACAATATTATGATGTACATAACTGTGTATTATAAAAATAATATAATTGTAACATGTGTCATACGTTATTGTAAAATCCTGAACATGTGCATGTACTTTTATCTCAGGTGAGATTCACAGAGACAAAATGAATTTTAATTGCACGTCATTGTACTCAGTATTATTATTTTTACTGTTTTAGCATGCTGCAGTTGCACTGTCAGCATTCATTAATGGCATGTATGAACTAAACACTGTAGCAATTGTAAGATATTGCTTCAGAAAGAATGCTGCCCCAAAGCTTGGTTTCCTGTCTCCACACATCAAGCAAGACTATGAGGTAAATATAATAATTGTTGAAACAATCATTATTAATAATAATTGTTAATTTTCTACCAGTCAGATAATAATATTATGTGAATTTCATTCTATGGTTCCTTCAGTCTGTGATTGTCTTTTTGTCTGGTTGCTGAATGCATCATCTCATACCAAAGACATGTTCATGTAGTTATTGTCTCTTCTGAGCTAGGTGCAGGATTGTGGAAAAATGTTTCAGTGCTTTGTAGAATGAGGCACAAAACTATTGGTTTTATATTTTCTTCAAGAAAATGCAAATAAGTACATGTATTTAGGTGTTGATGAATAAATTTTTAGCAATCTTGTACATGTACCTTGGAGTATCTCATCCACTTGCTGTACTGTACCTGACAAATGACTGGTCTCTCTTTCCTCTCCATTGATGAAGGGACAGTCCCGAAATATCTGAATTTTTTTTTAAAAAAATTAGCGCTACATAACAACAAAAAAAGAGCATTACACAGTTAAATAACCATGTGATGCTCCCATCTACAGGTGTTAATTAAGGCATGCATGTTGAAACCTGATCCCTATGACCACTTGCCAACTACATACCAATTTTCTAATTGTGTGGTCCCAGAAAATATCCATACTTCCCCCACAGAAGGGATTGGAAATTCCGGGGAGGAGGGGGGTATCAAAGACCCAAAAATTCAAAGCAATGTATGAAGCTAAATTGGAATTTCCGGAAGGGTGGGGTGGGGGGGGGGGGGGTTATAGGGCAAATCCTTTCTGTGGGGGTATGGATATTTTCTGGAACCACACATTAAGCACACAACTAAGTAACAATAAATTTTGTTTCTTGCTATTATTACACTGCCACCTTGTAGTAGAAATATTCTGGCCTTTCCTGATGTACAATTGTACTAGAGTAACTGTTTTGCTTTGATACTAGTGTCTCCTGTTCACTGCACTGCCGTTTTTAGAGGACCTCCGACAGTTCACCTTCGCACCTCTTAATGAAAACAAGAAGTGGGAGCTGTCTGGTGAGGACAATGATTTATTGAATAATTATTTATGTTCAATTTCTAAGTGTAATGCACTAAATGCATTTGATTTACTTACAGTGTATTATTTTTATTAATTAACCATGTTGGTTGCTGTGTATTATGTTTTTGTCTGTGTACAAGTTGTGGTTCAGTTTTGGATTAAACATGTTTATTGTATTATATTAAAATCAGTGTGAAAATTATTAAATTATAATCTCTTTGTTGTAAAGTACACTAATCCTCCTTGCATCACATTTGAAATGTTTTATTGTTTTTAGGAGAGCAGCAGGAAGCTGTAGACAATCTCATCACTGCTATGGACCTAACAGATGCTCAACGGTCAGATCATTTAGATAAAATGCATTTTACTGTTTTACATTGTAACACAGCCTGGGTTTATTTCTTGATTTGGGCACGCTGTATCAATATCGTCCTTCATGCTTTTAAATGTACAATGTATCTTTCATCTTACATGTAACTCTGCCTCATCCACATTGCTTTGAACAATATTAAAAGATGCAGTGAAGGCTCTTTTAATTGATCTAGGTTTCAAAATGAAAAGTTGATTTATTTCATGATACATGCACTGTAGCTGGCAATGGTGAATTTAGAATTGACTCTGACATGTGCCTGATGACTGTATTTGCTAGTAAATAGACTGATGTCATGTTAAGTGCATTATAGTTTAACTATTTTCACATTGATTCCCTTTTTAGGATTTTTCAATATTTTTTATCATAAATTATTATCTAAGGGTCTTCTTCTCTTTAAATTCTGCTCTTAAATATGTTGTGTTCCATTGCAATTTTTTTTATACTTACAGTCTTCTCGATCTTTCAGAGATGAAGATGGGCAATCCATAGAAGCACTAAAATGCAAAACAACGTTTAACCCAGTTCGACAAAGAGTTTTCCAGGTAAACAGAAACAAAAGATACCACTTAAGATGCTATGGACAACAGTAATGTAGAAATTTTTGGAATGCTCAGTGTTTGTTACTTTCTGCTTTAATTTAATAAAATTTTTTGTCAATTTGTTTGCAGTGCATTCAGCATCGTGCTCTTAATCCAGATGATCCTTCTTTGCCAGATTTAGAGCCTGTTATTGCAAGGTGAATTCATCTGTACAGAATAACTATAAAAACCGATTCTAACACAAACATCAAATTGAGATACCCCTCTTAGAAAGAAGACCCACATGTAGATCTAGCAACTGCCAAGTACATAAGAGCACCATACTCTTTCATTGGTTGACTACCCATTTAGCGACACAATAATTAATTTTCTCTGACCTGTACAAATTCCATGCTAATAAATATTTTCTTGGGAAGTCACTGTTTTGTTTTTAGCTCAAGTTATTTATAAAGTTTGGCTGGCTGACTGACTGACTGACTGACTGACTGACTGACTGACTGACTGACTGACTGACTGACTGACTGACTGGGAAAAGGCTTGGCAAAAGACAGTTCTTGGGCCTCTGGATTTGATTCTTATTCATGATATCATTGAAGTCTTTGATCAATTTAATTATTTTTTTTAATTATAGTTATTTAGAACCTAGTGCAGAATTTAAAGCAAGGTGTGCTCCAGAGTGTACTAAAGTGAAGGTTAGAATCACAGATTTCTAGATGCCTAAAGTTCTTAAAAATAAACATTAACAGAAAATATTCAGTGGCAGGTAACTATTAGCGAGGGCAGTTCTTTAGAGTGCATTTTAATTATCAAATTTAATACTGATGCAGAAATTTGTTAAGACTGCTGAAAACTTCGCAATGAAACACTCAATTAAATAACAGCAGGGGAGAGAGGCCAATTGATTTTACTTTGATTCATACTTGCAAGGTGGTCTCACTTGAAGGTGAAGGTATTGCCACATTTTTAAAGCATTTGTGATTCTTTCTTAGGATATGTTTCGCCTTGAAAAGATGGAGAAGAAAAAAGAAACACCAGCTGAAAATGTCTTCAAAGCAATGTATGTACATACTGATGGGATTATGTGTAGTGAGTAGATAGTTCTATAAAACATAATAATCAAAAAATCGCTATCCTTTTTAAGTGTTTATGGATAATTGGATTACCACTGGGGGTGGGAAGGTCTTTGAATAGACTGGAAGTGGTGGAAGTGGGGTGTGTGTGTGGGGGGGGGGGGAGGTTGGAGATGAAGATGGGGGGATATAAAAACAGTTTTTTGTGGAGGGGTTGCTTTTTACACTATGGTCAAAAATCAAAGGGAGTACACAAACATTCAATTGTGTAATATTTACATGTATCGTTAGTGGAGATGAGCCAAATGGTGAACCATCAACCAGCAGAGCAGATGTTCATGACGAAACTGACTTCAGCATGGCAAGTTTGGCAAAGAGAGAAATCACACAGGTTTGTAATCAGGTGAATTGGTTGATAATCATTGTTATAAGGAAATACAAGATGTTGATCAGGTTTCCTGTATATCCAGGTTGGCACAGTTGACCCAGTTGGTGATTTCTGTACCATGATCAGTCAAAGGGATGAAGATAGGTTTGATGAAGGTATGTTCAGGGTTCTCCAAATCAGGTGGTAACCGGTAAAATTTACCGCTTGCAGCACCACTCTTTACCGCCTAAAACCGCTTAGAAATGTTGAAAATTCAACAGGTTAATAACAAAGTAATGCCAGTCGTTGCACCAATGCAGTTGTGATAAAAAATAACTGATAGAATAGGTTTTAAATAAACAACTTTGTGCCAGTATTCTAATTCAATATTCTTTATTTCTCTTCACCTTCCAAATCTTTGATTGCTGTTATTTTTCGAAAAAGAGCACGTTTTGGCGGGCTTTCTTCACAATGAATCGGCATTTTGTCCGTTCTGTCCATTGACAATGAAAGAATTCACAAGGCCAATAGGTAAAAAAGAATTTATTTATGTGAGAAATATTACGGAGAGAATAAGCTTACGTGTAGTTGATTGCTAAATTTACCGTAGCTCACGTGTGGTGAAGGGAAAGTCAGCTTTTGTTGTGAACTTCTTCTCATTAAGTTTGTAAGTGTTTAAAACGAAACCCAGACAGCAGGTTAAAAGAAGCCTTGAGAATACGACCCTTCAGCGATGCCATTGTAAATGCTGAGTATTCGAAGCAAAGAGAAAAATAGCTGTAGAGATTCATAGCAAAGATGAGACGAGAGCGCCGGTTTTTGAAGTACTACTTCATGTAAGCGAGTATAGCTCCTTTAAACACTGGAAGAAAATTTTATACAAAAGTTCTTGTAAAATAAAATTTGGCCAGGATAGGGCAACACTAGAAAACAGCTGAGATTCACCAGTCGTTTAGCCTGCGAATACAGCCGCCTCTCATTCGCTCCCGCTACTACGTGCGAAACGCGAAGAGAGACGTCTGCGATTCACGGCCAAAAATTCCATACTGATGACGTTGACCTCTAATTAGATTTCCGGAATATAACAACAACACACGCAGTTGGTCTCGCATAATTAATGTCTTCATTTTCAGTTGCCCATTTTTAGCTCACTGCTCGAAGAATAGATTCATTGAACAATTATTGATTGAACACAAACACTTTCAAGGCAGTCAAGGACGCATAAACAGCGGACAACTTGGTTAGAAAATCCCTATACGAGTTGCACATTAGCTAAGATTTGAAAAACGAAGCTGTGAAATCACTAAATGTGTCACCAATAAAACCCACGGGTGTCAAAATTTATCTAAATGTTTTGAAACTGGCTGCAGTGGCGCATCCTTCCTGAACGTCTTTGAGATCGTTCATGAAGCACTCTTGCCTTAGTCTTCCAATAAGGTATGAAGTGAGAAATCAGAGAAATGTAAGTTGTAAGTTATTGCTCCGGTGTATCTTCATAATCCTGCCGCCCGCCACCCGGTGTACTTTTGGTCCACAATTATAACACCCGGCGTTGACCCGGCACTATATTTCACATACATTATGCAAATTACCTAGTTGACCAATCAGCGCTCCTGTTCGGATTCCGGACACATTTACGTCATCAGAATGGAATTTTTGGCCGTGAATCGCAGACGTCTCTCTTCGCGTTTAGCACGTAGTAGCGGGAGCGAATGAGAGGCGGCTGTATTCACAGGCTACCAGTCGTTCTTTACCGGTTTGAAAAGTTCTTTTACCTGCTGTGCTGAAAACTAGGGAGAACCCTGTATGTTGCCTCTTGATGCTTACTGTTCAACCCTTCTGCTTCAGTAAAACATGGATTTACACTGTACTTAAAGCTTTTCAAAACTAAAAGTGGACAACTTACTGAGAAGAGTTTAGTGGCATATAAATGCCATCATTTTCTGTGAAACCCTGTCAAAATTGGATTGTGTGGTTCTAGAATGTCACAAAATCATTTTAAAGACACAGAGTTTACCTGTTTCTTTTTTTGTTAATAGCATGGCAGATATAAAATAATTTTATTTAGAAATCATGTAAGATCAGATCCCTATCAGATCACTGTTTTATGCCATCCCCTCTTCATATATAATTTTACTTCAAAAAGATGATACAATAAATTACTTAATTTTTCTTTTATTAACTGTTCATTTTGTTTTTGTTTAATCAACATAAAGCTGCCAAACAGATGAGGGAACGTATCATGCAGTTAGTACTGGATTCATTCAGAGATCAGTTTTATGCTAAGGCACTAGACTGTGTGAAAACCCTGAGAAAAGATGCTATAAAGGTAATAATTATATACCGGCAGATTAAGCCAAGCTTTAAGTGGAGTTCCATACAGCTGTTTCAATTAACATTGTCAGATTCAAGCTTAAATCTTAAAGACAAGACCGAAAGGTAGTATGGGCAAAGGTAGCGTGTTCTCATTCTTGTCCCCATATCCCTTTTCGCTTCCCTTAGCCGGCGGGGCCTTGGCACGAGAAACGAAGGGCTCTGGGGACACAGGATTTCCAGTCGTAGACTCTAGGACTTCCGGTCGTCATGTAGGCAGTTGTGATGTTTCTAAAGACTCTGTGGGACAGTCAATGGTGGTTTTTACTTCCGCTCAAGATTTCTTTGTTTCAAACAGCCAATCAAAAACAATTCAAATTAATTCAAAAACCCTATGTCCCCAGAGGCCTTCGTTTCTCGTGCCAAGGCCCCAGTCGACTAAGAGAAGCGAAAAGGGCCTATGGGGACGAGAATGGCGTGTTCTACATGTGCTGTAAACTAATGAGATAATTATAGCAAACAAGATTTTTTGTGTTTCCTTTGTCTTCAGAGATGTGAAGAAAAGATCCTTTTTCGCCTCATTTACATTTTTTTAAAAATAATCCAAACCACATAACAGTGAAAGAAAATATACAAGAAATGTTTCACAGAAAGAATAACAAATACTCCTGCCTCCACGTGCAAAAATACAAACTTGTAGATTTCCTCAACACTTATATGCAAATTCCAGTAAATTCCCATGCCACCCATTCGGTCTTGGCTTGTAGGCTTCAAGCTTTAATCCGACAACATTATTGAAATAACTGTATACATTGAAAATACTGTCATTGAAGAATAAAGAAAGATTCCATGAAAATAAATTGTCAACTTCAGTCATAGAAATTTCGCTGACCAAAACAGGCAAAGAAAATAGGACCCGAGCCTGTGATCCAATGGAAAACACCTACATGTAGGCAGCGGTCAACTTCAAAACAATACATGACCTTGATGGGCGCTACACCTGAGCCCGTGATATGGTCATGTGATACTGGTCAGCAGATACCTTGTTTTGGCAGCTGTCAATCGACCATAACATGGATGTCCAATATCATTTTGGTATATGTTTATGTCACTATTGCATAATATAAAATTCATCTGAACTAACTCTGGTTAATATTGAGTCAGATTTGTTAATTCCAAACCTGTGTCACATTCTTAGGCTGGTGAAGCTGAAATGCTTAACAAGTTTCTTCGAGAAATGAAAGAAAAAATATTAAACCAAAGAGGCCATGAATTTTGGCTTCTGCTGTCAAGAGGTAGGAGAACAAGAAGTTGCTATAGCAACTTAAAACCGCGCTTATATTTTTTTGCTAATGCACAGCTTTCTTCCTCAAAAGTCAGGGCGAAATTTAATCTGTTTGCACTATGAGTAAAGGAATACCAAAGTAGTCACGCGAGTCACACAATCCAATGTTGCACCATCATCCATAGCCGTTGTGAAATTTATGATGACGTAATGGTCTTAATCTGGAACTTCGCTGAAGACATGAATGGGCATGAATTAAACAAAAAGAAAACTAGCATTCCAGTACTTGGATGCTAGTAATAACTGTTATTTTCTTTAGGTAAAAGTCACGATTAAATGTAATTGGTTTGCGCCGTGAGTGAGAGCCCGCAGGAAGGTAATCACACGATTCTAACATTTCAAGCATTACAATGTTCACGGCTATATTTAGAAGGGCGGTGTACGGCGGTAATTTCCCTACCAATGATGTAATCCTTGCAAGTGCTTACCTTGGGGGTTTTCCCTTCTAATGACGTAACCCCTGCACGTTCGGACACGCTCAATTGTTTACTTAAGCAAATATTTCATTTCCTTTCAAATCCTTGAACTCACTTCGATGAAATAGCCAAAGAATTCACTTCGATTGCCTAAACCCACAAGAAATACTCGCAGAAGAGGAAACAAATTAAATTAATGACCGTCGCTTCTGCCGACATAAACATGCAAATAAAACACAATGTTATTTGTCACGTAACGAAAGTGAAACCTGCAACATCAGCACATTCCATGGCTGACGTAATACCTTTTTTCAGTGTATTCAACATTCGCTTTGAATCCAACGCTTCGATAAAACCAAAAGAAAATATACTTTATACACAATAAAGAAAACAATATCCGCAACATTTTCGGTACATTAATGTTTCAACAGCTTTTGGCGAATAAACATCATAGGTTGCGTGATTTCAAAGCCCCAAACACGATTTGGCCGAGTGGAGGTTTGCGTCTGGTCACCGACAAAAAAAATAATAATAATAAATCCCGTGTAAAACAAGAACCGCGCTCGGCCCATGGCCGCGCGGTTAATGATACAGTCATATACGTGCAGCTGTAATTTCCTTAAATTACAATCTGAAATAAAACAGCTTTTAGCATTAGTTTTAAAAGTGTTTGATCTGAACAATCTGTTCCGTTGAACTAAAGACCAGCCAACACGGAAGGTAGAATCGTATTTAATGATACTGAAATATCACACAATTCGATCTAAAATACAAAATACAATAAACTACGTTGGTACTAGCTTACAACATGAACGTATACAACTTGTCTGATGAACTTATAACAAAAAACCAACTGTTAACTTACTTTTATGCTGCCTCCATTATTGGCGTGACTATTGTATAACCTTGGCTGGTTAGCAAATACTGATAAACTGGATAAATACTGATTCCGGTTAGCAACTGGTTAGCAAAATACTGGTGAGCTACAGGTTAGCAAACAACTGAAATACTGGTAGTCAAACGTTTCATTGCGCCACTTTCGCGAGTACGCGACTATTTGATTTGAAACAGGCGCGCGTGCAACATAAACAGTAACGACGCGCGCGTCCAACATATTAACTGAAATTGTCATCGAAACACAATCTTGTTCCTGGAACCATTTTTTACACAACTGGAACCATTTTAAAGTACATGTACGGTACGTTAAAGTGTTATAGATCAAAGTACATGTACATTAATTTTACTGCCGTATGATCATTTTTGTTGTTGTTTTGCAGAACAAGTAACGCTGATCAGTCAAACTGAGGCACCTGACAGCGACATCACTGATGCTCAAGCTAAAGAAGTAAGATTTATCATGTGCATCATGATAAACTTGTATCTTGTATCAATGCAAGCCATCGAGTCGACCAGCACCTCATTGAACATCTCACATGATTGGCCATAAGAACAATAGGACAAAGGGAACAATGCCCCTATCCCTGAAGACAATGAGCAATATTGTTTTAGAATGCCTCTGAAATTAGAGGTTCACAAGAGGTAGTGGACTACTCAAGCCATCTGGCAACCAGCAAAACAATCATTGCAGCAGAGCTGGTCTTGGTTTAAATTGCTAATGTTATACACTCGTCAGATACCGGTAGTTAATTTTGTGATGTTGTGTTTCATAGTTCTTGGAAGATGTAGCAACTGTGAAGGAAGAAGCTCCAGTTGATGACACAATGGGAGATGCTGATGATCTGGTATGCAAATCATTCATTTTGATTATACTGTACAATTAAAATACATTTTAGTATTTTATTTGTATTCATAGCTTAGAAAATGCTATAGGGGTTGTTGCACATAAATGGTAAAGGTAAGTCTGCATATGAGCCAAGTGGCCCACCAGGCCAGAGCTTATCCCGGTTTCCGTAGCATGAAGCGACTAGGAGTATTGCTACTCCCCCCTGGACGGGATGCTAGTCAATTGCAGGGTTACCCCCAGAAGTAAAGTTGATGGTACCCATATATACACCTGGGTGGAAAGAGGCACTATGAGAGTAAAGTGTCTTGCCCAAGAACGCAACGCATACCACAGCCAGTGCTTGACCACCTAATGCAGAGTGTAGTGCACTTACCATTAGGACATCCTGCCTCCCACAACTAGCGACTAGGAGTATTGCTACTCCCCCCTGGACGGGATGCTAGTCCATCGCAGGGTTACCCCCAGCAGTAAATTCGCCGGTACCCATTTATACACCTGGGTGGAGAGAGGCACTATGAGAGTAAAGTATCTTGCCCAAGAACACAACGCAGTGCCCCGGCCAGGGCTCGAACCCAGACCGCCCGATCCGGAGTCCAGCGCACTAACCATTAGGCCACCGCGCCTCCCACGTTGCACATAAATAATTTACCTTTATTATTCATTCAAAATATTGCTGCGTTTCTGATTGACTTTCAATCCCCGGTTAATTCCAGCTAATGGGCTAGCGCAAAGTCACGATCCAATGGCTTTGAAACTGAAAAGCAAGAAAACACAAGAGTGGTTGCTATGGCTGAACTTTACGGCAAAAAACTGAAAAACTTTCCAAATATTAGATGACGAAGATAGCAAAAAACACAAAAGAGCTTCGAAGGGAAGTCAGTTGAGTTTTAAAGCCCCTCTTCAGGAGATAAACATCCAAACCAGCAACAGTGGAGGAATTGGCCACAGTTTTGCGAAAATTCTACGCTAGAGTGAGAACCCATTAATTAAAAATACATTTTGTGTTTAAGAGTGCTGGAAATATTTTGAATGAATAATAAGACAATTATCGAATTTGGCTTTTGTATGATATGAAGAATCTTCATAATTCTTCATATCGTACTCAACCTTGCACATCCAATAATTCCTAAATATTTTAGCAATGTAAAATACTGATTTAACAATTATCATGGCTTACTGTAAAATAATTTATTACTAACTCAGGTTTATTTTGTTCTCATAGCTGGAGTTGATGGAGTAGCACAGATTGATACAGCTGTTGAATGCTGCCACGGTGATAACTCTGCAGTAGTCAATAACATTTCAGTGTGTGCAGTAGTCAATAACATTTCCAGGTAAACAACACATCATAGCATTCTCTATCAAAGTGCAATGGAGCAAAGAGAACTGCATGAGTCTACCTGTTCTGGCACAAAAGTCATTTCTTCGACTGGTTAAAGAAAACACTGCACCTGTTTGTGAGCAAACCAGTGAGGAATATAGCTTCGAGTATTATTCTAACTTACAGTGACCACAGCTGCAGTTGTTTACCAGCACTTGATCTTGAATTGGGTTTGGATGAATGCAAGAACACAAAGTATGCTTGAAAAACTTTATCAAAGGCATTATATAATGTAGTTTAACGAATCATGTCCACAAGAAAAAAATTGGAGTTATGCAGTAAAGTCAGTTTAAATGGAGTTACATGAATTTCTATGGAGATGTTTAAGACAGAGTCGATAAGTAATTGAGTAATATTAATTTTAGTTGGACAAAAACCGACTACCAGAATAATTGAAATCCTATTGCATTATTTCTACCCTTTTAAAAGCTAAAGATGTTAATCGTCTGTTAAGCAATTCAGTGGAGCTTCGAAATTTGTTTTAAATGTTTGGTGTTGTTAGAAATGGTTTCTTTCGATAGGATATTTGAAACAGTAACACACAAGCTTGCAATATCAGGTGTAAAAAATTTTGGTACATAATTTTGTGAAATAAATACTTGAAGTCCTGGCAGGTTTTACACCTTTTTGAAAGCAGTAGTTATCACTAGTCAATATATTTATTACTTCCTGAGTTATTTCATTGTCACAAAATTATTGTATTTCACCCCTTTTAGACATGAAATTAATAACATGGGAGGGCATAAAAAAACTAATGGCAGTGGACAGGTTTAATTCCTTTTTCTCGCCTGCAAACACTGCCAAATATGTAACAGTGAATAAATAACTGGCCTTATTTTTCTTTTTGCTTTTGCATTTTTTGTTTCAAAAATAAAACTATCCTTTCATTATTAAACAAAACCCTTATTATTTGGGAAACGAAACACATTTCTATTTGAAATTGCTGGGGGTGCCACAGGGTTTATTTTTCTTTGAAGAGAAACACCCTCTGGCATCCAGGATAAAGCTCCTTCTTGGAGGACCTTTCTTTTCTCCAACGTCATTACATGATAGATTGACAAGAAGAGTATTAATAAGTACATTAATTTTACCCACAAGTAAGATATTCAAAGAACACCATGACTTGCACTAATCAGTCTAACCACAGTAATGCACACAGCCAGCTCACCTACATTTGCAATGTGTGCTGTACAATTACATGTAGCACATTACATGTTTTTAAACAGCTTCCCAGGTTTCTGACTGGGTTATCCAGGTATAATATAGTCGTTAAGATTTAATGTTTCATCTGACACTGAAATGCCCTTATAAATTAAATTATTAAATTAAATTAAATTGATTGTTAGAGTTCTTCATGTGCTGCTAGTTTGTCATCCAAGCCAACAGTTTCTTCGTCATAAGCTGCAGGGCCATGTGGAGGATCAATTAAGCGTGCAATTGTCTTTAAATTTTCTTGTGAAACATTTAATATGTCTTGCTTTGACAAGAATCCTTTGCCTTCAGTATCTAAATACTCATCAAAAATTCTCCTGGGATCTTCACTTAATTCATCCTTGCTATGCTCAGATCCCTTGTCTTCATGTTGTTGCCAGAAATCGGCAAATGCATCTTTTGTCAAAATATCTTCATTTCTTTCTTGCATGGCTGCTAGAATGCTGTAGCGAAGGACCTCCACATTCATATAGCCCATCTCAATAATCTTGTCACCCTTGTTGTATGTCCAGTGTACTGTGAGATTACTCAGCGGTGTATACTCAAACACTTCCCTGTCACAGCCATTGGGTTCAAATGGTGCACCCACGAGGGGCCCAGATGTGAACAGGATTGTAGCTGAAATGGTTCTGTTATATGATCTGACTTGATGTATGTATTCTGTGGGGATAACAAAAATTAAAGGAGAAAATAATGTTGAAAAGTAGTACAGCCTTAAGCATTTCAAGCTCGTCCTCCAAATGTTATTACTATCTAAATAAGAAAGGAGAAAACTCAGCTTGAAAGAGCATGTTAAATTCTTATTTTCACTAGCTTTAAATCTAGAAATGTAATGCAATTTTTGTTTGAATAAAGATATATTAAAAAAATAAATAAAAAAAATTATTTTCACTAGCTAATGGGCAGCAAGCAGCACCACTAACAATTGTTTCAAGATTCTTTGTCTGACATGACATACCAGTATTATATTAATATAATACCCAATAAAAAACTGAATGCCCGATTCCCTCTATGGCGCGCGCCTGCAGGGAATCATGGTAGATGTATTCATCAAACCATGCACGTGACTTAGCAACGATGAATACAACTACCGTGAATCCCTACAGGCGCGCGTCATAGAGGGAATCGGGCATTGTTTGAGAAAACAAGAAACAAGTGCAGTACAGCTCAATCCAATAAACCAGCTTTAGAAATTTATTCTCCTGTCCAGGTAACAAGCCTTTTTCAGGTCAAAGTGGGGCTTCAATGCCATGTGTCATTGCTCAATCTCTCTTGCTATCATTTATAATCATTTATATTTTTAAAGAGTGCCACCTTCATTTATAAACACAATCCCCGAATAACTACAGGGGATTGTGTCTATAAATGAAGGTGGCACTCTTTAAAAATTCCTCCAACAGAAACACAAAAAATTTAAGGAGCACATGCATGGCACTCGATTGAGTAAAAAATACAATATGGTATTTATTGGTGGGTTTTTTAACATTCTTAGTTGAATTTTTGTTTATCCAGACTGTGCAAGTTTTATATATCTCAGCTAAGTCTGACTGATCAGGATTATTTGACTGTACGCTATACCTGCTGGAATGTAAATACAGTCGCCTGGCATTAGTGTTGCATAAGTCCACGGTACTTTTGCCACGTTAGGGTACTCCAGCAGATTTATCTTGTTTGGATCAATTTTTGAGAATCCTGATCCTGAATATTCATTCTGAAAATTAAAGAAAATGAATGTGATGAACACAAACATGGCAGCCATGTACCAGCTTATTTTATTTACAAATATTCTTTTGTGGACTCCTGCCTTGCCCTTAAATGCCACATGAAAGTGGACATTTTAGAACTGAATAAAAAATATTTGAGGCTAATTATTATTAAAGTTTGAAACTTTACACTAGTTAGGGCTGGGCTTTTTGGATAACTATATTCAAAAGGCTGGTGTGAGATCTGGAAATGAAAAGTTATGGCATCTACTAGGTAGGTAGTCTGCCTTGAAGCCTAGTGGCCCATCAGGCCGGAGCTTATCCCAGTTTCTGGTTTCTGTAGCATGAAACAACTTAGTCCATGGTAGTCTATTGCAGGGTTACCATCAGTGGTAAATTCACCAGTACCCATTTATACACCTGGGTGGAGAGAGGTACTATGAGAGTAAAGTATCTTGCCCAAGAACACAACAGATAGTCTATCATAGATGACCGTGGCTAGTAATTGAACCCTGATGACCCAAGCACACTAACCATTAGGCCACGGCACTTCCCAGGGACATCTACTACCACTGGCAAAATATAATAAAGTACACTCAGATAGTTGTCATGGTGATAACCAATAATTTTATTCCACATGCAACTTAGTTTCCAGCCCACCAGTTTGTCTGACTTACCTTTTCAAGAAAGTACAAGTCTTTGTAATACTTTCTCTCTATCATGATAAAATCCTTGCGTCCAGCCACCAGACAGTGCAGGTTATGGTCTGCGTCAAAATGGATGACAGAGCGAGTTCCTCCTGAGCTCATCCAGAAGTTAGTTTCATGGACATAATCAAGAAAGGTGCCGCACAACAAACAAGGTGGAACCTGAGTGCCAGATATAAACAGACAAGTTATGTTTCAGGGTGCTCGTACACGGAAGTTTCTACACCATAAGATCACACAAAAACAAGGGGATCCAATACTTTGGGCGGCAATAAAGAATTTTGATTGGCTAATTTTAGTTCTTCGCCCAAACAGCTATCTTATGCCCCATTCACACCAAAGCTTAAACATGTTTAAATGCTGTTTAGTTGAACACGGTTTAAAATTGTTTTCTTCATGGAAGTTGCTGACTGATATTTATCAACTTCAAATTTGGCACAATGAAAGAGCATACTTGAATCCTATGTAAAATTTGGTCTGTCAGTTGTCTGTTGCTCATTTTCATTTTCTTAAACCTGGTTTAACTAAACATGTTTTGTTGGTGTGAATCAGGTATTAGTTTGTGTTATTATCATATTATGTATTATTAAACTATTAAGTAGAGTAAAGTAATTAAAAGTAAAGTGAAGTATTAAGAAATTTAAAGTTTATTTAAGTCTGCAGCCATAAATCATTGTGGCTTTTTAGTCGTTCACTTATTTACGATTTAGCTCTATACAATAATAGAAATTAGAACTAGTGTTATGTTAATCAAACATTTTTGATGAGTCGGACTTGAGCCTTAGTTACCTGAATGTCTCGTCTCATAGGATCGGGCAGAACAGTAACAATATAAATATCCTCTTCCTTGTAGCGAGAAAGGAATTCCATAATCGTCATCCTGCGAGCCGAGTGGGAACGATTCTCTTCTTTTAACTCGATAAGAACATCCAGATCTCCATAGTTATCTCTTAAATAATCATCTGTCCAAGTTGAAAGAGCGGGTGATTCGCCAATTCCTTGACGGAACACGAGTGGTATACCCTTGCTAACATGTTCTTCCCAAAACAGATCTGCTCGAAGAACTTCAAAGTACTCTTTGACAGGCCCGTCTGGTGGACGTTGGTGACCCAAAGGTTGAAGATGTCCTGTTGGAAAGGTTTTATCTTCAGAGACGCTAATTAGTGGAGGGAAGTGAATCGGCGAAGTAATCGCGTTTGAGCATCCAAGCAAATGAACAAATATTATGGTTAGCAAGTACATTGTCAAATGAAACTTTACAGTAAGACAGTTCACTGCGTTGTTTATGTCCGCCAACATGACGTCTCTGGAAAACTAAACCAGCTTCTTCTTAGCTCTCCTAATAACTGTTTAACACCTGCATGAATCCAACACCTAGCATTAAATTCTGAATTTATGTCTTTTCAAAGTCAAATGAAAGTGAGAAATAATATTGAAACAAATTTCTGGTTGCAACGGAACGACGGAACTTCACCCCAGGTTCTTCTCGGGCTCATCACGCAATCTTGTGTCACGCGAATGTTAAACTGCTAGCAGTCTCTTTCCTTTCCTTCGGGGGTGGAAGTAGCCTGCGTCGCAGACAGTCTAAACCGCCGGTCTATACCGAGGATTATGTGACACGTCCGGCTGCAACGCAGGCTAGGGTGGAAGCGGAATCATGAATCATGAATCATAGCTGTAAAATTGGTAGGAATCATGAATCTTCGTGTTTAAAACTTGGGAATCATGAATAACAAGAGATGGCCAAAAGAATCAAGAATAACAAATGAATATACTTCCAGGGATATTGGAGGCGTGTGAAAATAGAATGCAAACTGCGAAACTTCTTAAAACAGTTATATCACAGAAATGGCCGAAAATAGCGTTTCCGAGCGTCCCAGACCCCCCTAGAGGAAAACACTGAAAACGCGATTCAAATTTTCATCCCTTACCTATCAACTCGACTGTAATGCATCAGTCAATTCCAACAGTGCCCATCCCCCCCCCCCGGGCTAACCCCCGGGCATAAGCATTTCTTTGGTAAATTCCCCGGGGTGGGGATGAGGGAACCGGGCAAATGCCCCGCTCCCGGGTTGATTGTTTTCAATCTCTTGATAGGTGATATAAGAATAAAATACAAGTTGTTGCTTCTTGACAATGAAGAAATATCTAAAATTCAGAAAATATACCTTTAAAAACATCCATGAACATCCACAAGCTTCTCTAGTCCTTCATGGAGTAGCTAATCTGCAACGTAGTCCACGTCTTGGCCTATAAACGCCTCCATCACGAATACGCGACTCACTCCACGGTTTCGAAACCACGTGTCAAATGCTCGGGGGTCAACCCGAGGTACGCAAATCCCACCCCCGGGACGGGCAACATTAGGAAATGCCCTGGGGTTGCCCGGGGGTGGGGGATGGGCACTGCTGGAATTGACTGATGCATAATTAGGTATGTTAGATACAGTGAAGTTATTTTCAAAACTGGATGAAAACAATGACAAATGAATCATGAATATCGAATGAAATTTTTAAATGAATCACGAATCATTAAGGTAAAACAAATCAGGAATCATGAAAGTCCAATGATTCCGCTTCCACCCCCGACTTTCCTTGCGTGCATCGTGAAAACACAAGTGTGAATCATGGCCATCAAGATCGAGCAGCGAGTGGCGAAGCCACGAACTGCGAGAAAGGCGGGCGCAGAGAGAAGAAAAGAGAGAATGTTCATCACCGAGGTTTATTTACTAATCTAGTCAAGTCACGATGGCCTAAATAAAGAGTTAAAAGGGAAAGTGAGTTTTTTTTTCCCTCCTCGTTTTTTCCCAGATTTGCATGATTTAATTTTTCCGGTCTCGCGTAGAATTTTAGGAACAAGAACCACAGGCTTACCATCCTATGTTAATGAGGTCACAGCATGCCCCATATAAATATTCAAATTTTCTCACCAATCGCTATTGTTAATATTTCAGTTTCCTAAAATCAGCTTTCACTGCTGTGCATTTGCAATAAAATAAATAAGATAAATTTGCACAATGTTTAAGTTTGTTAGTTTGGGCAATTTGAAGCGTGCAAGAGCAGTTCTACGAGTTTAAGTTTTGACGCGTGTATAGAATACTAATATTTACACAAGGCATGCACCTTCCACATCCATGAATAGAGTACCGCTTCTGGAATGTAGCCGAAAAAATGAATCCCCCAACTCACTTTAGTAAGAGCTCCCGGTCCTCGAAAGAGGTCTTTGAGTGATAATCTGGCCTTATTTGAGTCCGATCAGTTCATGGATAGTTCTTTTAAAACTTGCTGGAATATCAAATTAGGTCGTAAATTTGCCGACCATTTACTATGATATATACCAGTAGCTGGGGCAATTTATGCAATTTTTACTGAAATTGGTCAAAACTACTGCCTATGCCTGCCCTAGATAGCAGAACGTGTTCCACTACAAAACCTCCTTTGGGCCACCCCTAAGAAATACTTTGGAAATCTCAACAGTAATGCTGAGGACAACATGAACTAGGAAATTAATTAAGACCCATGATTATGTTTAATCGGGCATATAAGTTAATTTCCCAGTTCACGTTTTGGCTTTGCCGTCAAGATTTCCGAAGTATTACCGGTACTTTGGCATGACTTTGGGGTGCATCAGAGGAGGTTTTAAAAAGTGATAAATCCGACGATGTCATTACATTGCTATGTCAACCCCTATGTCAAAAAAACACTGGTCATAACAAATTTTCATCTTAACCTAACTCGGCTGTGGTGATGGTTTTTTGATGGCATTGTTATTGACAATGTGGTTAGATCTCAAACTTGAGGGGTGTTGCCCCTAAGAAAAACAAGTCAAGCCACCTTTAATGGTTAGCTGGTGGCCTACTGGTTAGTGTGCTTGACTCCAGATCAAATGGTCTGTATTCGAGCCCTGACCAGGGTACTGCATGGTGTTCTTAGGCAAGACACTTTACTCTCATAGGGCCCCTCTCCACCCAGGTGTATAAATGGGTACAGGTGAATTTACAGCTGGGGATAACCCTGCAATGAACTACCGGTAGCATCCCATCAAGGAGGGAGTAGAAATACTCCTAGCCACTTCATGTAATGGCAATCAGGAAAAGCTCAAGCCTGATGGGCTACTAGGCTCCAATGCAGACTTATGCATACTTTGTTTCGCCCCATGTAACTGCCCCTGGGTCTCTGATCGAGGATGAATGGGCTCTGCTCTAAGGTGCTTTTATAATTATAGTTGTAATTGCCATACAATGTGTTGACTCTGTACTAGCTGTTGTATACACCTGATTGAAGAATCATTGACCCCTGAAAAACATAAACCATGAAGGATGCGACCCAAATGTTTTCTGGGAAATCAGAAAAAATAATAGCTGTCCGTAACAGAACAAACATGATAATAAAACAGATTGCATAAATTATGCCATTAAGTCTCTCAAAGAAAGAAAATATCTTGATTATCAATAAAAGGAATGTTACTATTAGCTCACCAATGGTGTCAACCCAGAATGCCATTGGGTCTTATCGTTCATGGTTCATGCTTTCACATGGTCAATGTTTCTTCAATCAGGTATATAGTTATTACGGAGCTGGAGTCTGATTTTAATGAATATAGACACAAATGGATTTAACACTGAATCGAGTGACACAAAGTCCTGTTACATCATTTGCATTGAGTTTGTTTTGATGAGATGTATAACAAGTACATACATACATTGTGAAACAAACTTACACAAAGAAAACATGATAACTATGCAGCAGTTCACCACACATTTGGGTCTGGCGTCTTACACTTTCATTTATGCTATCTGCATCACTACAGTCCCCTATTTTTCTGTGAAGTCATAGAGGTTGATTGTTGAGTTTGAGGGGTCACCATCTTGGTTTCTTTATGTGAGCAAAAACTTGGGAGAGTACAAAATGGGCGTTAACAAAACTAGGATCGGACCGGATGGGATCGGATCAGATCGGACCGGACCGGATTGACAAAACCCGGACCAGATGTGATCCAACTGACAAAACCTGGATCGGATCCGAAAAAGTCGGATCGCCATAAATTCCCGCCAAAATAGTCACTTGATATCGCTAATCGAAAATGTAAAACCGGCGAAAATCCACACAAGTTCTTCTTCAGTCTCAGACCATCGGCAACTGTTTTTCACCACCTGCTAGTTTATGACGCCAAGGCTACCCAACTTGAAACCGAGGTAAAAACGTTTTACAAATAATCAATAAAAAAGCGGGATGTAGATCTAAGGTAACCGCACCTCGTAATCAGACTGTGTTGGTATTATTCCAAAAGTGAATATCTAAGTTCAAAAAGATTACGAACTAAAACTAAATTCAGGTTTTTTTAGTGCTTTGAGGGCTGTACATGAGGATGTGAGACAACTGGCAATTATATTTTTAATTTAGAACTAGAAGAGATAATTACAATAATCATTATACGAGACATTCTGACAGTTTGAAGATACATGTACATCAGTTATAGCTGATGAGGCCCTCTACAGTGAGAGGATCCAGTACTTCTATTTCGCCACGGTGGTCCTTGCAAATTTGTGTTCGTTTTTACTGCTAATGCAATTTTCCTGTTCGTATCTCGCCCTTCCTTCTTGATCTTTCCCTCTAGGAAAGAAAATCATAAGCAGGGTCACTGAATAACAAAACTTCTTACCAAGATAATACTGACGAAAAAGAAACACACAACGAACTTCTCCTTACTTCTTTCTTTGCCATATTCAATCAGAGATATCACGTGACTATTTTGGCGGGAATTTATGGATTTTTTGGGATCCGATCCGGGTTTTGTCAGTCGGATCACATCCCGTCCAGGTTTTGTCAATCCGGTCCAATCCGGTCCTGGTTTTAACAATCCGGTCCGATCCGATTCGATCCGGTCTGATCCGGGTTTTGTTAACGCCCGTACAAAATGCCTGAGGGTAGGGGCATTGGGGGTTAATAGCATGGGGGTAGAGGAACAGAGAAAATAGGGCAAATGTAACTTTTACCCCCCAGTACCCCAACCCATGGGCATTTTGTACTCTCCCCAGTTTTTGCTTGCATTTACCGGTAGAAACCAACAAAGATAATGGCCCCTTCTACTCAACGATGAACCATCCCTCTAGGACTTTACGGAAAAATAGGGGACTGTGAACAGTTCATAACATCAATTTATGCTGTGTGCTGCAATTGTGTTATTGGATTCATTGAAGGTGGAAGTAATTCTAAATTATTGGGAGATACATCTGGTGTTCCAAGGATGTCCCCACATGGAATTAAATACCACTGTGTTGATTCCTGACTGGCTTCCCATTCCTCTTTTGATTCATTTGGTTGCAGTGACTCATCAAGGCAGGTTTTGCTTTTACTTGCTATCCAACCTTCCAGGTCCACATCCTGAGATTTTTCCAAGTCATTAGAACTATCACAGTTGGGAGAAAACTGTCCAGCAAAAATTGTAACCAGACGTTGAATTTTTTCTTTCAGTGAAGCATCAATTAAAGGGATGTTCTCTAAAATCAATTGAACAAATGTTAAAGAACAAAGTGTTGGATTATCCAGAGCAATTTTCAACAAGTTCACCCAAGGAAGATCACTTGCCAACACCAGAGAGGATCTGCCTTTTGACTGCAACAAGAATTTTACCCATCCAGCTGCATAACACTGGGAAATGCCCTCAGTTTGATTACCAGGAATGTATGAATGATTTTCAAGTAAGTAAAGCACAACAGAGCCAATGAATTCTGAAGATTCCTTGTCAAGTGCTTCTAGTAATGGCTTCCACATGTTGATAATCTCCACTGGCACATCAGATATAAAGAAATTAGAAGAGCTGTTTTCTTTTGGCCGCTTGATACTCAATGTGTTTAACTGTTCACAGGATGGAACCAGCATATCAGTGTGACACAAAAGACTTGGCACAAGCGACCTGGAAAGGAAAAAAGGGAAATGGCTTGAAAATAAAAATGATTTTAAAAAAAAACTCTCTCAAAAGGTATGCTTTACAACATTTACTTGTTATCACTGATTCTGTTAGAAAAGTGATAAAAATAACCAACCATGTAACAAGATTTTGTTGCTTTTATTTTCTTACACAAAAGCATCTTTGACTTACAGTCAAGCTCCTCGAACTGTAGCCACACGACTGAGTTTTTGACATCTTTTGAGAAGTTTTTGACTAGTTTGATGGCTTCCGGTTGCACAACGGTTCATACGAAGGATCTGTTAAACGTTCAGTTTCAACCAGTTTTACAAACCCAGAATTTTTGTCTAATGTTTAATTAAAAATACTTGTAAATGTGCGACAAGAGCGACTAAACAAAAAAGAAAAGCAGCAAATAATTTGCGGGAAGACCAGAAAACTGACATACTTTCATGCAGTGTTCGACGTAAAATTAGGCTCAGCACTTCAGTTGAGTTTGTTACCTTTCAATCTTGTTCAATAAACCTGAATAAACTTCATCGACTCTAGAGTGCAATTTCGTTTCAGCATAATGTAGTAGTCTTGATGACAGCCATGGAGCCGTAAACAAGTACAATATGTAAACTTGCTTCACTCGTCTTGCGCCAGGCGTATAATTTCCAGAAAAGCTATTGCTTCAGATCATCCCGTAAACCTTAATTGTTGTCACAATTTTCCAGGATGAAAAGACGATTTACGAGAAGATTGTCCGAGGAAAATCTTCAGAAGAAAACTCTCTCGCTCGCATTCCGCGCGTTTCATTCAACTCAAGAAGTAAACACTGCGCCACAAATTTTCCCACCTCCTCATACTATCACTTCACATCAAAATGAAATGTCCAATTGATTTATACTAAAGAAGAATTTAAGGAAGCAATTATTCAATTCGCCCTTGTTGGATATGAGTGGTTATAGCCAACTCGGCACTTCGCGCCTCGTTGGCTATTTACCACCTCATATCCAACGCGGGCGCATGGAATAATTGTTAATTATCCAACTATGCCTTTGTAGAGTACAAATAACGTAGAGTACAAATAACGCGTGGATACAAATGTCACACAATATTTGTACTCATCTCATTCCCCCAACCACATGAAAGATTAAAAAACCTTGGCGAGTCAGAATTTTGGGGAAATGAAAAACGTTGGATAATCAATCTCTTATATTTAGATATTTTAGCATGTAGTATCGCTATAAATTTTTACTTTCATTTGTATTTTAACTCGTCCTTCGGGCTCGCCAAAATACTGCATGACTTGTAAAAATATACAGCGATACTACACACTAAATTGTCTAATAAGATAAATGTATTCAGATAAAGCAGCAGTGCAAATGCCACAATATTGTATTTTATCGAATAGCATATAAGCACAGTAACACTGACTTACCATAAATTACACATAGTTATCAAGCTTGCAATCTCGTTTGATAGTTCTGTCACTTTGCCGTTGCTCTTAAACTTGGTCATCTTTTTACTTTTTAAAACATGGCTCAAAGCAGCATTCCTATATTTGTTAAGCAGCTGCTTGAGTTTTTCCGAGCTTTCCTCGTGCATGTTTATCTGCGCTTCCCAGTATTCTTCCTGCAGCCACGCCAAACTGGCTCGTAGTCCACAAAGTAAAGTTTCTGTTGATGGTAAGCTTGCATGTGTTGCTTCGTGTCTCAAATCAACCAGCCAATCAGGTAAACCAATTTCTTCTCCAATTGACTGCACTGAACGTGCAAACTTTCCTTTCTGAACTTGATCAACCATTCCGTTTACAAAGCGCACTATTGCCATAGCAAGAGTTAAACGCACCTGGACGTCTTGGGTTCCTCCATCAACTAATCCTAAATGAGCTGAGATAAGATTTGCTGTACTTTCGATTGCAAGGGGAAGTTTACCAACACTTCGACTTTTCCACGCAGCTACACGATCTAGTGCTCTCCTCTGGGCTTCTGGATCATCAAAGTTAAACAACGTTCTATAAACATACAACCATTCTTCGCGGTTTCGCCAGCACACTACACGTGGTGTAGAAGCCATTTTGTGCACATTCGATTCGAAAACATGTAAAGCGTATTACAACAATAGCCCATTTCCGATATATTTAGGCGCGTAAGACTGGTACCAAATAAAGGCGCGAAAGCGAGGCTTGGGGGAATAGCGCGCGAGAAAATTATAAACACACAGCGAGGAAAATGGAAGTACAATTTGATAAAAAGAACGTTCCTTGGTTAAAAGAATATTTAACAAACAGAGGAATTCAGGTGACTGATCAAGGACGCACTAAACGTAAAGCTGAACTGGTGGAACTCGCAGTAAAGGCTCGTGAAATCAAATTACAAAGGATTGATGAAGACGACGAAGACATCTCAGACGTGATAGCTGGTAAACTACGAACTGAAAAGGGCACAATACCTCGCCTGGAAAATATCCAGAACTGGAGTTACGACTTTTCTAAGATGCCACCATTTACTTTCGCTGATCTGTATATGTACTTGATTGGCTCTGGGGAGTACACTGCCGAGAACCTCAAGTCGTTTAAGTCGTTACTTGGCTACAAGTTATTTTCTGATGGTCATGTTCAAGATTGCATGATGTATTGTGTGAAGGACTTGAGTTGTACTGTATTCAAGTTTAAGGTAATCCCAACGGAGAGGTCAAAAACTGACGATAATAAACTGACTTACAATGGTTTTTTAATCATGGAGGACTCTGGTGTAGTTAAAGATGGATTTTGCCCTTGTAAGGGAGGGTAAGTAATTAATTTTTTTTACTTATGATAATCAGTCATTTTTTTTTCTTTATTGTGAACTCCTGTGGAGATGGAATGTAAGTTAAAATGTAGTGGCTAATAAAATAATAATAAAAAATGGAATATTACTCAGTGAGAATGGTCAGAAGTAAAGTTTGCTATTTGAAATTACTTTGAAAGTGGTGCAGGGAGGGGGGGGGGGGGGGTAGGGTCAGTAGGGCGAGTAAAACATTTTTAATTACTCTGTATTTTGCATTACTTGAGCCATTTTTCATCCCAAAAGTAATCCTCACAATCCTTTCCTTGCATTGTTGTTTTTCTTTGCATGTAGATTAGACGGAACATGTCGTCACATTGCCGCTGTGTTGTTCGACCTTGAACACACAGCACGAATAAATGATGTTAAATCCTGCACATCAAGTCAGTGCCAATGGGTAAGAAGATCGAAACCTAACACCAACTCTTGTTTGTTACAAGAACTTAAGCTAACAAAGAGTGAATATGGAAAGGATGAAAAAGTTCGTGCAGATATCAATAAATTTGATCCCAGATCCATTATACCTGATGTTGATACTATGAACAGACAACTAAGAGAAGGTTTGCAGCAGGTCTTCAGTAGTGCTGTTGGACTTCATGTGCTTTCTCATTGTCCACCTTCAACTGTCGAGGAAGATGTTCTGCAATCTTTCATTACCTTAGATGAAAATGTTGAATCTGTTGAAGAGGTAGAGGCTGTTGAAATTTTTACTATCTCTGACATTAGAGATAACTTTGTCTCTTTACACAACATCCAAGTCAGTGATTCTGAATCAGTTGACACTCAGTTAGTTTCACAGTTTTTTGAAGCCATTTCCCTTACTCAGGAGCAAGCTGACATGATCAATGAAAAACCAAGGGCCAAGGGGAGACTGAATTCTGGTCTAAACAGAGGGTTGGAAGACTCACTGCGTCTAACTTCTATAAAATATGTCATCTTAGAGAATCTACAAATAAAGATAACACATTAAAAGAACTTCTCAATTACTGTCCACTGCCAGCAGAGAGAACTCCAGTGCAATTTCAGTGGGGGCATGATAAAGAACAGGCAGCAATAGACCTATACATCAAAAAATTTCACAAAAAACACCAAGGCCTATGTGTTAAAAACAGTGGACTTGTAGTCAATACATCCTGGCCACACCTAGGAGCCAGCCCAGATGGTATCCGATATTGTGAGTGCTGTGGTAAGAGAGTCGTGGAGATCAAAAGCCTGTTTTCAAAACGGAACCTCCCTCCGCATATTGCAGCATCAGAGTACATCACTAAAGTTAATGGAAAGTACCAACTGAAGACTGAAACAAGATGGTATTACCAGATACAGGGGGAACTTGCCACAACTTGTTTAAAAAATGCAGATTTGATTATATACACAAACAAAGGAATTCTAGTTATAGAGGTGCAGTTTAATAAGGAATTTTGGGAAGGAATGCTGAAAAAATTAACAGACTTCTACCTTAGATACATGATTCCTGAATTACTGACTCAAAAAATACTTAAAAAATTACCATGACTGTTAAAATTTTTAGTTTAGTTTGAAATTAATTTCAGGTAAAAGTGATTTGAAACTAGTTTGATTGGTATTTTTCATTGCCCCAAATATATTACCACAATTTATTAACAATGAAAATACAAAACAAACTAGTAAAAAATCGATTTAACCTGAAATTCAACAACATAAACAGCACATTTACTCTTTTATGGTAATGACATGGTAAGGTCTCTTATACATGTAGATCCAGGGAAAATTGATGTCAGTTCACCTTGTTTTCAGAAATGTTCGTACAGCAACACAGTTATTCTGGCTCTTCAAATCGAATACAAACTTGAGATACTATAACTACTACTTAGCTAGAGGAGGAAGGAGATTACACAATGAAGCACAAACAATGACCTCCTGGTCAATTAACTTTAAAGATGTTAATGGGATGTTTCCCTGAAATACTTTGAATTCTTTCAACCTCTCAATAGCTCTTTCAACATGTATCCTCACTTTTGCAATTGAACTTGTTTCTTTACGAGCCTTCCTTGACAACTGTTTACCTGTGTGAAAAATTAAAACTCTTAATTAAGCAGTTAACCCTATAAGACCCAAGTGACCAACATCAAATTTCTTCAAACAATATCAACACTAGGTTGAGAAAAGAGGTTATGAATGTTATAAAATTGCTTTGAACTTGTAAAAACATTCTCTCATAAATGCTATAAGAAAATGTATGGAGATCAGTCAGGAGAATTTGTATGTGGATATTGGAGCTTAAAGGGTTAACTTTGAAGTGGCCTTTGGGGGTTGACTCAAATTATTTTTATACAGGGAGGCTCCACCCCAAGGTTAAAACCCTTAGCCTTTCATACACCATTTTCGACAGAAAAGGCCTCCCTTTCTTATATATATATACCTTTGCTAGAAAATGGTACCCCTTTCACATACCTGTCCCTTTACCTAATTTTTTACATGAAGAACCCTTTCAATCAATTGTTTGGTAGGTCTTTTTGAGATGTTTTGAAACACCCTTTTAAATACCTAAATGGTTGTTTCACCTGCCCTTTTGTATACCCAACACATAAAATCCCTACCCTTTTCAGGTGGAGCCTCCCTGTGTTTTGAAACACTATAGGGAGTACCCCCCCCCCCCCCCCCCACCCCAGGGGAAGTGGTTGCCTATACCTTATAGTGACTGGCATTTGGAGAGAAGCTGTATATGAAAAACAAAAAGAGAGAAATCCCCATTTTCAGGATAGTAAGAAAAGAATTGGTTACCTTTAGTAAAAGGGGGCATGTTGAGTTTCACTCCTCTCTTTGTGAGAAGATCTCTGATTGTAAAACCCCTGTCCGCCATGACTTTCGTCCCCCTTTTCTAGAATGTCTATAAGACCACTTTCTTGAGTAACTCGCCAATCACTTGTGCTCCCAGACCACAATCTGGAGATAAAAGAAAAAGCTCCAGATGGGGTTATTCCTACCAGTAACTTAACAGTGTTGTGATGCTTGTAATCACTCCATGTGGTCTTTTGTGCACTTGGGGAGGAAGGCTTCTCAATAAAAAACTCAGTGCAGTCTATGATGACGCGTGTACCTGGGTATTTTGAAAACGAATTAGGCATGTGGGTTTTAATTTCTTCTTTTGATGGCCAGCGAAGTAGTGAATCTTTTAAAGTCAGAGCTAAAAAGCGAACCCATGTGATATAAATCCGACTAACTGTACTGACAGAAACTGCGAACATGTCCGCAAGATGCCTTTCCATAAGACCTAGTTTCAGCCGCAACAGAACAAGAATAAACTCCTCTTTCAATCCAACATCGCGTTTTCGCCCTGGTTTTTTCTTCTCAGGATCATCCTGGTAGTAGGATTTCTGAAGTTTGTTCTTGTCCCAGTACTTCATTTTTCCCACATACGGAAGGAGGGTATTGAAGAGAAGCATGAAACACGATAGTGACGGAATGCCTGTGTAAAATTTTACAGATTCGTCACTTTTCAACACGTCTTGAACCACTTGCCCTCTTCTTTGTTGGACACTAGCGCCAACTTTAACTTCTTGCTTGGAGGTTGGAGTTGAAGTCGAAGACCGATTTATTCCCTGCTCCATTTTAGCGAGGTCTTCCATTGTAAGTTCGGTCTGACACAACACGTTTCTGTGTTGCTCGTTCACGTTTTCCAAGCGGTCCGTGTAATCGTGGTCGTTGAATACACCTGTGTTCGCTGCTGTATTTTCCTGCACGTCTTCCCTTTGCCTTTTTGCTGGCAACTCCTCTGTTGTATTATCTGCCGAATGTTGTGCTTGACGATGCCGCTTTTGTTGCCGCTCCTTACGAAGATTGCTCTTTGCTTTGGGCTGCTTGGGATCAAATATTTTCGGTACACCGCCCGAAATGACTTCAGTCTTTCCAGAAAGCGTCTTTTTGAGGTTTTCTTTTAAAAAATGCTGCGAGCAAATCCTAGGATCTGCAACAGTGTTAAACTTTTTGTCCGCCCTTCGACAAAATGCTTTCCACTTTTTGCGAAGTTTCTCATCCAACGGAAAGCGAAAATAAGATAAATTTGGCTGGTTATGACTACCATTTGTACAAAGTGCAACAGCACAGTATTTAACCATCCTGAACGTGAGAATAAGGTTAAAAAGTAAACAGTATTTCGTATCTTTCCTCGCTGTATGTTTTTAATTTCTCGCGCGCTATTCCCCCAAGCCTCGCTTTCGCGCCTTTATTTGATACCAGTCTTACGCGCCTAAATATATCGGAAATGGGCTATTAATCGTCCCATAATGTGGCTACGCACTTCGTGTAAGCCACACAATAAAACAAAGCTCTGACAGCGACTGGGTACGAGTCTGCCTGCGTGTGCGCAAGCTGCGCCAAATTTGTATTTCGCGCCTGTCAAGAAATCGAAGGCTTTCGGTCTTGAACGAAGATGTCCGGCTTACAGTTCTGGGCCCACTTGTTCGAAGCGTGGATAACGCTATCCACCGGATAAATCGCTATCCAGCGGACAAGTGTTGGCAAAACAAACTACGCTATCCACTGGATAGTAATTTATCCGGTGGATAGCGTTATCCAACCTTTGAACAACTGGGGCCAGCCCTTCATCCATCTCTGCTTGCAAGTGACTTAACTGTACTGTTTTTATGTTTAAGGTGGCCCGCGGCTATTTTTGGGAACGGAGGTGCTCTTTTCTAAATCGAGTTTTGGGCATGAAAACGTTAACCGATTTCTCTGATTTTTGGCAATCGAAATAACAAATGTTCAAATTTTATAAAACTTTAATCTTTAGGGCGATCAAAATAAACGAACACGAGATATTTTTGTTTTTGAAAAAATCAATTTCTGAAAAAAACGCGAATATTTTCCAAACGCGACGCTAGATTTTTTTCTAATTAATGTCAACAAGTTCAAGTTGTCCAAGTTTTAATGTGAGCAAGTCTCAACGAAATCGGCTGGGTAGAAATTGCTGCACAGTTGACTGTTGAATTTTTGCTTCAAAATATTATGCTTGTGTATTTTTGGGAGCTGTTACAACTACGCTTAAGCAATACTAAGATCCCATGGATTATTTGAAAGCTTAATGCCAGCTAAAACGTTGCTGAAAAGTATTTAAAGATCGGAAACTTCTATCAAAAGTTGTAAACAAATGAAGCAGGAGAGGTTTACGGTGCGTAAATTGTGAATTTTGAAATATTAATTTTTTTCGAATTAATAAAAATCTACCGATTTTTTTTCTTTTATTTTCAAGTATGAGAAAATACAACATATATGCAAACGGATTTATCTAGTTTCGTGTGTCTAGTCTCGATGACACTCGTCGAATTTTGCTCGTCAATATAGCTACCTCTCGTCTTCCATTTTGGAGCGCTTTAAAAATGCTCTTGTTACAGTAAATTATTCAAACTTGCCGCATTCTCAAGATTATATAGCGCCTGGAAATAAACATGATAAACATGCCACGGATAAAATTGCGGCTGAGCTTTGTATTCATGCATTTTATTTAGCAATGAATGTGGCATGTGGCGTGGCATGTTCAATTCCAGGTGCTAAATAATCTCGAGAATGCGGCAAGTTTGAATAATTTACTGTTAAGCGAGGGTTACCAAAGCGCTTCAAAACGGAAGACGCGAAGTAGCTATCTTGGCGAGCAAAATTCGACGCGTTTCATCGAGACTAGACACACGAAACTAGATAAAGCCGTTTGTATATATGCTGTATTTTCTCATACTTGAAAATAAAAGAAAAAAAAATCGGTAGATTTTTTTTTATTCGAAAAAAGTGAATATTTCAAAATTCACAATTTACGCATCGTAAAC
Organism: Meandrina meandrites; assembly: GCA_963693305.1. NCBI lineage: Eukaryota > Metazoa > Cnidaria > Anthozoa > Scleractinia > Meandrinidae > Meandrina > Meandrina meandrites. Next base: position 19,319,864 of record OY855907.1, on the reverse strand, counting down.
CTCTTCCTCTTCATTTGTTTACAACTTTTGATAGGAGTGTCCGATCTTTCCATACTTTTCAGCAACGTTTTAGCTGGCATTAAGCTTTCAAATAATCCATGGGATCTTAGCATTACTTAAACGTTGTTGTAACAGCTCCCATCTATACACAAGCATAATATTTTGAAGCAAAAATTCAACAGTCAACTGTGCAGCAATTTCTACCCAGCCGATTTCGTTGAAACTTGCTCACATTAAAACTTGGACAACTTAAACTAGTTGACATTAATTAGAAAAAAATCTATAGTCGCGTTTGGAAAATATTCGCGTTTTTTTTTTCATAAATATATTTTTAAAAAAGCGCTAATATCTCGTGATCGTTTGCCTTGTTTGCCCAAAAATTTAAAGCTTTATAAAATTTGAACATTTGTTATTTCGATTGCCAAAAATCAGAAAAATCGGTCGAAGTTTAGTTGCCCAAAACTCGATTTAGAAAAAAGCACCTCCGTTCCCAAAAAATAGCCGCGGGCCACCTTAAGGGAGTTCCAATTCTATTTTCTTCCATGTTATTTGTACATGCATGGCGCCTTAGTTAATTCCAGAAGAGGTTTACCATCCTCGTGTTGCTCGCAACGCAACTTCACCGTGGTTGTCGTTTTGCAAACTGTACGGCAGGAAACGTAGGTCAAACAAGCCAAAATTTTGATTTTATCGTTATTTTTGACCAATCTGTTGATTGCGCGTTGTTTTTAAAGTGAACTACCGTACCACAAACTATAGATATCATTAGAAGGGTAAAGAACTGTGGAATTCTAATCAAAGCCTCTTTGAGGCTACGACTATTTTGGATGATGAAGTACTGTACATCCATCAGTAGAAGCAGAAAAGACGAAAATAGTTCGGTTTTGTTCCAAAAATAAATTTCTTTCTTCTGTCCCTTCTTTAAACCTCTTAAAATCACACTCGAATCACTGCCCTGACTCCGGTGGTGATGTTTTTGCAAATCATGAATTGCGTGGCAATGAAATAAAAACGGCTTCAGGTGGGGCAAGGTCAACTTCAGCTGGGTGATGCGGGTGTTTTCGATCTTCTAAAGCCGCAAGGTTTGTGCAAGTATAAACCCGTATAATATGTACTGTAAGGACACAGCATTTCAAGTTTTGCTATCTCTTGTTGTTCTCGGCAAATTTCCTCCATCGGGGTAAAGGACAAAGGAAAGATGAAGATCCCCGGTCAGTTCGCCAATTAACACAGTCAACATAAAAGTGCTTGAGTGTTAACTGTGAATCAGTAATCAACATTTTGGCGAAGATTTGAGAAGATTCACATTATTCGCCACCTTGACGTAAATTAAATTCCTTTGAATTTAGTCATGACGCTTTTCAAAACGTACGGTTAAAATGCAAACTTTGTAGCAACTGAAACGTAACTGAAGTTGTCAACCACATTAACGAAGACTATGAACGAATGTTAAAACAATTAATTCATAATGATCATTGATCAAATCTAACATATGCCTCTGTGCTATCCCCCAATATATAAACTGAACACAATAGTGCGGCTTCGGTGCAAAACGATACGTAGCAGGGGAGGCACGGGAAGACGCGTTTAAGGGACGGACCATTAGAAAAGTGATGGGGGGGGAGGGGGGTGGGGAAAAAACCAAAAAAAAATTCATGCAAGGCAAAATGTCCGAAAAAAAAATTCATGCAAGGAAAAACCCAAAGAAAAAAATTCATGCACAAGATGGGCCTTATTTTGACATTAAACCAGAATTGTAATTCTTCTCGAAAAGTGTTTCAAAATGCACCAAATGGCATCAGAGCGTGTCCAGATTTTCAAAATTTTCCCGGGAGAGGATGCCCCCGGACTCCCCTACGGAAATGGGCCTCCCGCCCATCTTAACACGGCAGGGCTAATTTGCGGAGCGCAGAAGGCCGAACGCGAAACAAAATCACCGAAGCAAGCAAAACTCAACCGGAGTGCTTGCACTTAGGTTAGCCTAAAAAGCGTTCCGGTTAGTTTGGATATCGCTCAGGTTGGCCTAAAAAAAGGCCCAGGTTAGCGTGTTTATGGTTAGCTCTCGATAATGGTAATGGTTTTGCTTGTTTCGGCGATTTTGTCTCGCGTTCGGCGTTAAGCGTTCTATTTCGCCTGCTGATTTTAATACCTTATTGTGACTTAATATTTCGAGAAAATTGTCAAAATACTGAACTGCATAAACAAACAGTTAGTCTCAGAATTGGCACAACTGATTTTGCTTGACGAGCTTTGGCCTCAAAAAAATTATGCCCAGGAGGTTGCCAGGAAATGCGACATGAAACAGGACCGCAGATCTGTTCCTTTTGTCACGCAGTCTCTGCATTCGCGGTTTTGAAAAAGGTCTCATGTGGTCGTATAAATGTATCCAGTGACATATTCATCTGTTTCTCTTTTTTGTTCTCTCTAGGGAAGCCGTGAATATTATAAACTGCTAGAAAGAGTCTGGAAAATATTTTTGATCAAGTTCGAAAAGGTGTTACTGCAGACACGTCAGTAGATGGTGCTTATTTTGCGAAATACGTTCTTTTATTACAGTAATAATAAGCCATGGGTAGATTCAATCTACCCTTAGCCTAATTTGCTTTTTTTTTTTCGATGGCAAAGTTCGTCAGTTTCCATAGCAATAGTTTCCAATGACACTGAACAGAACCATATTCTGGGTTTTCATGTTACGTCATAAAATTCTGAAATCAAAATTCAAAAGGCCTGCTAAACTTTTGATATCACTAGGTGTAAGATAAACTAAAAATATATCTTTTCGCAAATTTCCAGCTTGGTTGTGCCCTTCGTTTTAAAAACAGAGCATTTTGAATATTCGAGTTCTCCGCCGTATGTGATATCAAGCTGAGTGCCGTGACAAAGTTGTTTTGATTCAAAAAAGGCCTTTCCTTTCCACTTTTGCAGATCGAACATTCCCAGTGTACTAAGTGCTGTTTATGTGAAAGTGTAATAGATCATGAGCCAAAAGTAGTCGCTATTAATAGGAAAATTAAGTTCCAGATGTTTCTCTGACATTACGGCGGCCATGTTTGTGCCCCTCGGAAGGACACAAATATGGCGTCTCCATACTGAGCTTTATAAATTTGCGTGGAAAGGTTCGGCAAATAACTCGCAAACGGTGCAACGCACAGACCTGAGATTTGGACAAATCGTTTATCTATTTATCTTCTATAATATCTGAAATTCATAGCTTCTGTCGTTGAATGGTTTCGATTTTATTTTTTTATTGCGTGACAGTGAAAACCACCAATAACAAAACGAAACTGAAAACAGTTCGACATTTTCCTTTCCAACAAAGCAGAGCTAGTTTGACGACTGCACCAAGTACTGCAGAAAGATGATATTGATTCAGAAGAAGAGAGCTCGAACGCCGAAACTTAAGTATTAAATTTCGCAAAAACCTTTTTTTGCGGGTCGCGATTTTTGAAAATCGCGAAAATTAAGTCCCGCGAAAATAAGTAACAATAAGGTACATCACAATCAGTGCTAACTTTTGGGCCCCCTCACCTCAAAATTCATTCCTACGGGCCTCAAAAGGTATATTAATTACACAATTTTTCACTATACACCTGTAAACTGCCAGTTACTTTATGAATTTGTCATAAAATAAATGGAAAGTGACGTTAAAGTACAAGCTATGTATTTAATAAATCAAAGAAGCGCTGTTTTTAATAAATTCAATAGCAAATTGTGCATGAAGCAGATTTTATCAAAAAAAAAAATTCGTGCACAGCGCTGCAGTAAAAAAAAAATTCTTGCACAGGCAATAGGCCAAAAAAAAAATTCTTGCAAGGCAAAAATTCCCCACCCCCCCCCCCATCACTTTTCTAATGGTCCGTCCCTAATACAAATTTAATGCATAGATTAATAGTTTAACAGGAATGGAAAGGAATGTTAACAGGAACAGACAAAGCCCCATCTAAACTCCCATTTTGCATAACGCAAAATAGTCGTAAAAAATAATAAATGGTGTTTGTAAGAGCCATTCTTGAGAAGAAAGAAGCAAATAAACAGAAAACTACCAAGTCTCATTCTGCGGAATTAATCGGGTATTAAACACAACCACAACAAGAGTACTGAACATAGGTTAATAAGCAAGCATCAATCTCTCAAAGTGTGTCAGGCTTTATCTTAATTCTTATTGGTTAACTTTCTATAGGGCCGTAAAGTTATAGTATCAAATAATTTGCTGACCCTATTGGGTTCGAAGCCGTCAAAAGAGAGATATCCAGGGTGTGAACTATACGGGGGGGGGGGGGGGGGGGGCACTCCCATATGTGAGCTATATAGGGAAGTGCCACTGTAAAGGGTATGGTTTTCAAGCAGTTTAGTCTGGGAAAGGGTAAAAGAAATCAGAGAGTTTTGGTCTAGAATAAGGTATCATTGGCTGGGAAACTAATCAGTGGAATGGAGAATTAAGTCCAGAATACGAATAGAAACTCGGAAGAGAAAGAGGCTTTCCTAAATGTTAATAAAATCGTCACGGCAACGTTGTTGACAGATGGTATTACATTAAAATCATAAGAGTGAGCAAGTCTGGGATATGGTAGGGATTTTCAGTGTGTAGAATAGGGTTCCAAAATCAGCTGAACATGGTCTGGTATAGGGTAAGGGTTTCAGAGTCCCAGCGGCACACCCCACCCGAAAAGATACAGAGTAACTCCCCGGGCCCTGACACAATTTTGTTCCTCAATGCTAAGCGAATGTTCTAGCCAAATTTTGTTAGAATCTGCCAACTCTACATGTACATACCCTATTAATTCATTCAAAGACATTTTTTTTTTTGTATTTTATTTGTTTATTGTTTTAGAAAGCTTAACATGCAATTACAACAGAAAAGAAATGTACAGCACAAAAAAAGGAAAATACAATTATTTTACGGACAAAAAAGTTACAATTAACAGGTTTACAGAACATACAATTTAACATAACTAATTTTAATTACAAGGTTACAGGTTGCAAAATAACAGGGTTTACAAAGGCCAACAACTTAGGTATATTACAGTAGTGTGCCATGTAGTTTGCAGTATACTTTAAAAAAGTGACAACAATTTATCAAGGAGAGATAAGTGGGAGTAGAGGTTCCCACTTTTCATAATGAAACCAATTTTATTATTTTCTCTTGCAATAGAACCTTCTATATAATATGTATTCTTTTTTCTGTTATATGCAAAACAGATAAGGGAGTTTTGTTTAGTTTGCAACGATACAGAAAATATTTGCTTTCCAGGAGGTCTTGGCTTCTGAAAAAGATATCTTTTATGTGAAGGGATCTGCTCCACTTCAGTTTTTCTCCGAAAGTAGAGCATACTTCATTCCAAAAAGCTTGAACTCTCGGGTAGAGGAAAAGAAAACGTTCTATGCCCAAGAGCAAAGCTTGGTGCGGTATAAGCGAACTTTTTGGCACTGGCATCGATTGCCAGCTGAGCATCGCTCCTTTTTACCAACTTAATAGTAACTTGAGGTGCAGGTGCTTATTTTATCATAAAGGCCTCGCCAACACAGACGCAAGTAGATGCAAGTTTTCAACTTGTGCCCACTTGCGTCTCCCTTTGACCAGGACTTGCAGGCACTTGCGTTGACTTGCGTTCGCTTTGGTCGAGATCAATTTTGCAGGCAAGTCAACGCAAGTTTTTCACCGTTTAGCTACCCAACGCAAGTCAACGCAAGTCTTGCTATTTACTTCAAGTACTGAATTATAGCGCGAGTAATAGCATTGAAATGTTTCTTTTTTTTTTGACAACTTTCCTGACTTTCGTGCACTTGCGATTAAACTTGCAAGTCAGTTTCGCCAGCCAACGCAAGCCTGTATGCAAGTTCACCTTCTGGCTATTTGCGTCCAGTTGCGTCTCTGTTTGGCCAGGGCTAAACGGCGATCCGTTCGTCGGCCTCTTTCTTCCATCGGTAACCATCTGGCTCTAGAAACCAAACAGTCATACATACAGTCGATTAACTTTTCATCCTGTTTTAGCGTTAAATGGCTTTTAAACAACCCACTTATGTCTAAGATTGAACGCAGCTACTGTTTAACAGGTACTTTATGTGTATGAGAAGTTGGCCATTTTCATACTGCTTCATATCTGACAAAATAATACGTGTTTAGGTGAACTTTTATTAACAAGGACACATGTATATTTTTGAACAGCTCTTTAAAGCTACGTTTCAAGCTTTTTTTTTCTTGACCAATGTTGGCAATTATTGCGAAGAACGAAAATAAAGCTTTTAATTAACGTTTATAGAAAAATATCAAGATATTTAGGTAGCAACTAAGGCAATTTAGGTGGCATCTTTTTAACATTCCAGTGAGCAACCCTCCAGCATTTTACGAGCACAATCGGAACAGGCCTAATTGGCACCTACTGTCACACCCAGCGTCTCATTGTGTCATGGTATATTTGGCTTACCCTTTTCCTGGCTGGGAGATTTTCTAAGACCTTGTTGGGAAATGAAACTTCGTGCATGTTTCTTCTGGGAGTGCAAAACAGCTATAATTTTCACAGCAACTGAAAGAATGTCAGGAATGTCGCGTTTATTCATGCTAATAGAACCAAATTGATTGCAAGGCTGGTACTAGACCAACCTTGCAATCAATTTGGTTTTTATTTGCACTTAACGTGACGTCTGGTACGAGTGTTTCTTCAACAAAAGATCCGGCAACAGACAAACCAAGAAGTTTTATTCTTCGTTGTGTGGTCCTCTGCCTCCAAACGTTTTTTAATAATCGTTTATTTGCTGTTTAGTAACCAATATATTCCCTGGTGAATTCAAAGAAATTTCCTCATTGGATGCCTCTAACTTCACAACCAATAAGTTTCAATAGCTGTTGTCTATATAAATTTGAATAAACATTTCGGGGTTTTGACAATTTTAAAACAGTATACTGATATTTAACAAACATCGTATCAAAATATCTAAATCTACTCTTAAGACTAAAATGCAATTTATTTTTACTTCGAAGCCTACCTAGACAAGGCAACTTTTTTCACCCATGGATCCAGCCTTGATTTCATATTTTGGCTCATGTAACCAGTATAATCAGTGCAAGCTATGGTATTTCATCTCGAAATCGTAAGGACCGGGAAAGTTTCATCCCAAAATACTAGAAATTGCATGGTTCAGCCTCTTTGTAGGTCGCACGGAACAATTTAGAACTTCAGCCTCGTTTTCATGCTAAGCCCTACGGGCGCGTTCGTCGATGGCCCACAGAAACCGTCTGCACAAGTTACAAAAGTGCCAACAACATTTATCGTGTTCCTTAGGTCCTTCCCAACACTTCTACACTAGTCGGCAAAAATCTTCACCAAATTCCCACGGAACTTCTTTCAGTGACATTTGCTCTCGAACTACCATGCAAAATCCTGGCTATGGGCCTGTCCTGCAAATCTGGGGAAAACGAGGAGGGAATGGGATGATGAGAGAAAAAAAAGAAAGGATACTCTGCTTATTGTGCTATCGCCAACTTGAAATGAAAGCAAGAAAACCGGAGTGAAACTAACCGCAAACAAATTAGAGTGGAACTAACCGCACGCACATAGAAGTGATGGGTTTCCAATCTCCCAGCGTATTTCGGATTTTGAAGTATCCATTCTGCTAGTCACTACTACTTGTCGATTTTGTGCGCTACATGGAGAAAATTCAGCGCGGTCTCTCGCGCGAGATTTCAAAAAGATTTTACTGAAGTAACTGCGTTCTGTCGCGCGCGAGTTCAAAGCGATCTTACAAAAGCCCTCTATTGACCCAAAGAAAAAAAGAGCGACTTGGGGCAAGTCTAACCACAATCCCGCCACGCATTAAACATTATACGGTGGAAAAGGTCAGTTAAATTGCTGGGCACTGATTGATAATGTCCCGCACACAACGCAGCGCGGGAGGGGGGTAGGGTGGCGGGACCGCAGGGGCACCTTCTTCAGATCATGGATCTATGTACGTCGAGACTGTATTCGATAGATCACTGATCTGAAAATCGATTTGCTTGAAAGGAACGGCACAAATTAAAAATCCAGATCTCCATTTTTCCCAAGGAACGCAGCCATGATTTTCCAAAGGTACGCAAAAATTTCCAAATCCCCCTACAAGCCCCTTCCTCCCTTGCGGGGAGGGACAGGGCCGGTGGTCTGGAACTCCCGCTTCCCCTATCTTCTACTCCCTCTTCCTGTAACTTTTACTCCCGCTTGCTGCCCCTTTCCGTAGTGGTTCTCTCCTCGAAACATAACAAAATGTTGCGAAATTTTCTCAATTTCTCTCCTGGTTGCCACCACCTTGGGAACTCCCGCCTCCCACCCCATTTCTCCCGGGCTCCCGCCCTCCTGTCCCATTTCCCCCTCATTTCCTTCCTCTCGAGTCCCGAATGTTTTTTATGTGCTTTGCAGGGACCGCGGAGGAGAGGGGCTGGTAGGGCTATAGCTATGCCATAGGCTGATTTTTTAGGGCTCCAGATGCCAGGGATAATATAATGTATGAATTTCACCACTTGAAAGTAGAAAAAGGCTTCTTCTTTTGCATATGCGCTTCACAAAGTCAAAGGCTCGGCACAGCAAGGTGGAAGAACCGCAAGAGAAACTTTGACAACTTCAAAAAGTTGCAGGCTTAAGCAGTTTTAATGCCCGATTCCCTCTATGGCGCGCGTCTGCAGGGAATCATGGTAGATGTATTCATCAAACCAATACACGAGACTTAGCAACGATGGATACAACTACCGTGAATCCCTGCAGGCGTGCGCCATAGAGGGAATCGGGCATTAACATTTTTACTGCATTTGAAGGTATACTCAGACGTTTTTGAGCCACGGACGCCAACCGAAAGGCAAATGTTTAAGGTTTTGGCGGACTTTTACCTCCAAAAATAAGTTAGAAAGCCTTCATTTTAAAACTTGCAACTTGAGTTTATGAACAAAAAGCTGACAATAAGCGCTAAAGACGAGAAGGTTCCATTTCCGGCTGCCGTCTGTGGCTCAAAAACGCTCTCTATTTATTGGGGTTGTTAATATAATTGCGCGCAAATGTATGTTAAATGGCAGAACAGTGACCCCAAATAGTTGTTTTTCTTGGCCAGACGTTTTAGCCCTACCACTTTAAAATGGTCTTTTGAGTTTTACGATGACAGTGCAATAGTGTGGTTATGTTCTAAGTGAAAGCCTTTCTTCTTGATATGAAATCTCATTAAAACCACAGAGCTCATCCACTGTATCTGTGTATTTCTTCCCAGCAAACCCAGAATGACCAAATTTTAAATCTTATTCCTGATGTTTATGAACATGTATCACGAATAGCATGTTACATGTACATATATTTTAGTATATTTTATTTAGCTTTATTTTCAACTTTTTTGAGGTGTGAGCATGTGCGTACAGGTAGCTACGTACGCCCCTGCTACGTTAGTCCACAGTAAGCCTCTCAAATTGATCCCAAATTGCCAATATCGCCGAGTACTATATTCACTCAGCAGCCAGTCACTAGCATTAGTTTTAAAAGTTTTTGTTATGACACTGCCAATGGTTGTAGGTCGCTAAACGACCAGATACCCTGCCAACAGTCATGAAGAGTCTTGAAACAGTTTTTGCAAACCGAAAAAGGCCTGGGCGCTCGAGAAACAAAATGGCGGTTCTCAATAGAATGGTAAATTCGAGACTCGTCTAGACGCCGAGACCCTCGTTTCAAAATCCGAGCCCAAGACTTGGTTGTTGGATCCGTGCAAAGCTATAAACTGGGTCAAAAATGAGGATGAAGTTAGCCTTGGACCAAGAGACCGACTGTGGTCACTTTATACTGGGGGCTATCGAAGTAGGGGCTAATCGACTTAGGGGCCCTTGGGGGCTATTTCAAACTACGGGTCACGCGGTCGGTCACGCGATCACGGTGCCGGTCGCCATCTTGGAAAATGGTTTTCGTGTAATCTGTTACATGGCGTTAAATGCAGGAATGGCTCCGGACACTTAGATTTTTTTTTTAAAGTGAAAAAAGAAAATATTCAATATAAAGTGCGCCGAGGTAGAATCGAACCCGGGTTATCCCACTAATGAGCGTGTCTCATGACCACTATGCCACCAGGCAGCTGGCTCCACAAACCGATAATTTTAAGAATATAAGATGCTACCCTTACAAATATGAAGAGCTAACCGTAAACAGGCTAACCGAAGTGCATAGTACGCTCGAAATGCATAGTAGGCTAACCGGAGTGAAAAGTAGGCTAACCGGAGTGAAAAGTAGGCTAACCGGAATGCATAGTAGGCTCAGGCTAACCGGAGTGCTATTTTTTGCTATAACTTTACTCGTTCCCAGTGCACTCGCAGGTCGGAGCCATTCCTGTTATTAACGCCTACATAATCTGTTGGTTCGTTTCGCGTAGAGGGTCGCTTCAGGCCTAACTTTAGATTAGAAATTGTGAGCGATAGCACAATGAAGTCTTCTAGTACTAAAATGAATCCGGATCTTGCAAACGAGCGAGGGAAAGCTTCGTTTAACACAACGGAGTTAACTTACTTGCTTTACGGAGGACGACAGAAGACGGAGAGAAAAAGATTCCTAGGTAATCAAAGGTTATTTGAATCATTTTGTGACCTTATAATATTCCTTAGGAACAATATCTTTTAATTCTTGCCCGAATGTCTCAAAAAATAAAAGAAGACTGACCTTTAGCTTGCAGGGATCGGGAATTCAGCCTTTGACCCTGGTATTTTTTTTATTAATTTAGATTTTAAAATTTCTTTGTCGTTTTGATAAGAACTCGAACAGCATATTGTTTATAGTTGGTATGGATGTCAACACGGCATTGATTAATAATCTCAGTACAATTCAAATAACCTTCCGTATTCCAGGTGTTCAGTTAAAGAAAAATATAGGAGACTTGGGCAGACCCCCGGGGAAAGAACGCCTGTGAACAAGCCTACCTAAAACAAGGTCGCAAATATATGCAAGTTGGAAACATGCGTCACCTTTTGAACAAGACTTGCGTGCACTTGTGATAACTTGTATTCACTTTGGTTTGGGTCAAATCTGCATGCAAGTCTGTGCAAGTAGTTTTCACTCTTTTGGCCAACCAATACATGTCACTGCAAGGATACCAAAGAGGGTAGCAAAACAAGGACATTTGGGGGGGGGGGGGGGGGGGTGATGTCTTTGTGTGTCACGCATAAACCCTTGGCTACCTCAGCATACATGCAAGTTTGAACAGACACTAAATTGCATCATGTACAGCAGCATAATGAAATGGCATTTTTTGCAACTTGCATGCACTTCAGAGTAAACCTGTGAGTCGCATTTCTACCCATTGTGCATCTAGTGATCATGCGCTGCTGTGCTTGGATTAAATCATCCCCTTTTTTTCTTTTTTTTTCCTTTCCTAATCTTGTGTGTTTAATTTAATATTTGAAGAGTCATTGTTGGTGAAGGATCCAGTGTTTAGTAAGGAAGATTCATATGTTCAAGACCGCAAGCATTCCTATGAAAGGAATTTACAGACGGGACTACGTATAGTTGAGCTGGCCAAGAAATATAAAATCACTGATACAGAGGAGTTAGGCATGTTAGAAAAGTAATAACACAGAGATTTTTTACATTAAATATGTTATTTCAAATTAAATGTGTTCCTCAGTGGGCCATTGTTGACCGTGGTGGACAATCAATGGTATTTTCCTTTTCCTTACTGTGTACATGTTTTAGTTGGCCTTTAATTGTTTAGAGTACTAAATGTAGAAGGCTAGAGTTAATTTGATGTAGTTATTGACTTTTCAAGCATCATGGGTATATCACAATGCTATCTTAACAGTCTTATTTTTAACATGTGGCCCTAACATCTTATCTTGAATCCCTGAGCCATTACCTATCCCTTCATGCTTACAAGTTAACCCATACTATAAAATTCCAGATATAGGCCCTGGGCTTCTTTGTAAGGGGTTTGGGTGGCAGCCCTCCAAGTTTATTTTTTTCCGACTACCCAAGTTTGGTTGCCAGTGAAAAATTTTAGTCGTGAAAATTAAGCTCACGCTTTCAATCCCACTCCTTAATTTTAGTTGCCAGGCTGGTGACTTTGGTTCCAATTTAGTCACCTGCTTCAAAATTGTAGTCGCCATGGCGACTAAAATGGTCTTAACTTGGAGGGTTGGGTGGGTTTCTAAATGGAGGGGCTTCTATACAGTGGGGGGCTTATAAGTGGAATAAAAAGGCATTTCGAAACAAGCCACAGCAGTGTTAACAGTTAATCGAAATATGTTTTTAAGTTATAGTAATTAGCAACATTTAGCCATGTTCAGTATTGTCATCCAGCAGTGGGGGTCTTATATCTCGGGTAGGGGAGGGGGGTGGCTTATAACCAGATGTATATTTTTGTTTCCAGGTAGATGGACCTGTAACCGGAGTGGGGGGCTTATAATCAGAATGTTACAGTATTCCTTGTCCCTCACCCTCTGCCAGCCTACCTCACCCATTACAAATCGCTTGCTTATGGCTTGTCCCTCGTCCTAATGGCCTGAAAAATGGTATATCACAAACAGTTGTGCAGTTAACCTAAGGTGTTCATCACCACTCAGGTGTATTGGCTCCAACCTCTACAGACTTCAGATGCTCTATCTGTCTGTCTACAAATTTGCATTTCGAGAGTCAGATTGTTCAGTCATCAACAACTTAACTCTACCAAAGTGACATCTTGCTTGTTATCAATGACGGCAACAATTGAGCAGTTTGAGTTCATGTTAATTTGTGATTTATGACGTATTGTTGACCTAAGGTTCTTTTCACCAGCATCATCAGTGAACATTTTTGGTGAGTTAAGGCTGATCATTAGTTTTATTTTTTTCTTCAGGTTTGCAGGTGCTCTCTTTCCATTTCATCTTAGCAATGTTATGTTTACACCGACCTTAAAGGTACAATGCAATTGCCTTGAATTTCTTTCAATGTGGCAACATTTATTTGTATAATCTTGATAATCTTGAAGCAAATTGATTTAAGGAAGACAAATGAACATGTATTTATTTATTAATTAGAATAATTTTGATGTACATGTATGTAACCTTATTTTCCAGGTAAACCCTGTTTTCCAATGAGAGTCACTTTATAAGTTAACTAAAGGCAATTTACAGTAGAATTACTTTTTAACAAATGAAAGCTGAAGATACATTTTACATGTATTTTTAGGGTCAGGGAACTGAAGAACAAAAAGCCAAGTGGCTTCCTCTTGCAGAGTCTTATCAGATCATTGGAACTTATGCACAGACAGAACTCGGTCATGGTGAGTATGCTGTACACAGATCAGATCAGTGACGACAGCCTCTTTACACATAAATTGAAGTTCTAGTTGAGATGACCATTAAATAAAATGTACATTATATTTTCTACAATGCTATTTTATATTTTCATTTTAAGGTACTTATGTACGTGGCCTGGAGACTACAGCAACATACGATAAGATGGCGCAGGAGTTTGTTATTCACTCGCCGTCATTGTCAGCATGCAAATGGTGGCCAGGAAACAGTATGTCTACCTTAAACATATTGACAGCACCATAGTTCCGTGGCAACAGTAATAATATATTAGAAGTCAAACATAATACTACTGTGTTATTAATCATGAGTTTCAACAATACAAGAGTGGGAAATGCCTGCTGTAGCCTGGCCACATTAGCCAGCGATATTTCTATTCTTTTTGCCTTTTACCAGTATTTCTCAACAGCACAACATGTTGTACACATATCTAGTCAAAAATAATTATGATTTAAATAAAATTTAAGTTGTTAAATGGCATTCAGTACTATTAACATAAATTATTTTTTGTAGCAAATGAATGTTTTTTAAAAAAAGTAAAATGAATGTTGAGATATTTATTTATTTACACAGTGGTATGAATTGTACAAGATACCTGCCCACCCCCACCTTGTTTGACAGCAAAGCATTAGACTTTTCCCTAATGACATTATTTTACTTTCAGTGGGCAAGTCATCAAATTTTGCTATTGTGCCTGCAAGGCTAATAGTAGATGAAAAGGATCATGGAATACAGATGTTTATAGTTCAGCTGCGGGATCTGCAGACTCATCAGCCTTTACCTGGTACAGTGCTGAAATGAATTCACTTCACTAATTTGTTCATTTATGGTATGACACTCCCTTCCCACCCCTCCCTAATGGCCATAATCCACTCGATATTGGCAGGAGCTGGAATAAAAACAAACACGGCAAGAATTCATGTAATAATTTAAACAGCATGACTCTGTACACAGTCCAACTGAACTGAACCTAACAATAATTTGTTTCATTTTTAAGTTTTTTTTTTGTCATTTAAGTGTAATAACCATCAGACAGAAATGTTTTATTTGCTCAAAGCTATGGTTTGCATGCACTAACTAGCTGTTGTAAGGTAAGGCAAGTAAAGTCTGCATACAACCCTAGTGGCCCATCAGGCCGGAGCTTATCCCGGTTTCCTTAGCATAAAGCGACTAGGAGTATTTCTATTCCCCCCCCCCCCCCCCTGGGTGGGATGCTAGTCAATTGCAGGGTTACCCCCAGAAGTAAAGTTGATGGTACCCATATATACACCTGGGTGGAAAGAGGCACTATGAGAGTAAAGTGTCTTGCCCAAGAACGCAACGCATACCACAGCCAGTGCTTGACCACCTAATGCAGAGTGTAGTGCACTTACCATTAGGACATCCTGCCTCCCACAACTAGCAGTTGTGTCTCATGTTTTTTTTTAATATTCTAGGTGTAAGGGTAGGAGATATTGGACCCAAATTTTCATTCTTGCTGAATGGAAGTGATAATGGATATCTAATGTTTGATCATGTACGCATTCCACTTAACCAAATGCTGATGGGACTAGCAAAGGTAAAACAACAAGCCAACAAATAACAGGCTAGCTTAACATGGAGAATGTGAGCAATTACATGTACACAGAAACTCATAAGGAGTTGAAACATGTAACGCGCGTTCACAGTGTTCGAACATTCAGTTTTGCCAAGTACCATATTTGGAAACACAAAGAGTTTGTACATGAATGATTTATACGCGTAACGACACACGCAAGAAAATTTTTTTGCGGTAAGTCACTTGATTTCTAACCTAAACGCTGTGAATTACTCACAGAAACTAAAGAAATCCATTTAGAGTATCCAAGTGAAGTTCTCCGTACCATTAAATGACGATGAAACAGAAGAATTCAACCAAATTTAACTTAAAGTTGTTTAAAAACAAGATTACGCCATTAAGTGCGAGCTAGCGCGCGCTGTCAATTTAATCCAAATATTGCAATTTTGATTGGTTGATTTTTTTTCTCATGAGTTTCCAAATATGGTACTTAATGAAGACGAATGTGCAAACGCTTTGTGTAATGCGAATCATAGGGAGTTACACGTTTCAACCCAGGTTATGGTTTCGTGATGTACATGTACAATATAAAACACATCAAGTAAAATGTATAATCTTAAATTCTCTGATCTCAAGATACCTTTTTTTAATATTTGACGAACCAGTGTTTGTGAGTCAGCAATGTGCTTGAATGTCCTGCTCAGAGAATAAGATTATCTACTGGGTGACTCAATTCATCGATTTACAACAGTGTGTCATCAATACTGATCATCTTTCAAAATGCTATGTCAGTGGCTAAACTTGCTGACTGTTAAAACTGTTAGGGCCATGGGCCAAGCATGCTTCTTAATTGATTCTTCCCAGTCCCCTACTCCCACTTGGTGCACTCATCACATGGACTTAGAATCATGCAACATTTTGATAGTTATTCACCAAGAGCTATTAAATTTCTTACAAATACTGTACTGTATGTGGTATGTAATAAAATTTTTTATTGTGTGGCTCCAGAAAATATCCATACCCCCCCCCCCCCCCCCCCCCCGCAGAAGGGATTTGCCCTATGACCACCCCTCTGGAAATTCCAATTTAACTTCATACATTGCTTTAAATTTTGGGGTCTTTGAGACCCCCCTCCTCCCCGGAATTTCCAATCCCTTCTGTGGGTGGAGTATGGATATTTTCTGGAACCACACATTACGTTTTCGTGTCATTGCAGTGTTTGATTTGAAGTGAGTATTAAATAGATAAACTTGTTGTTTAAATATGAGTCATTACCTTGTGTGGTTGTGGGATTGACATTGTGGTGTTTAAAAAGTCATGTCACAAGACGTTTTACACATAGCATGGCAAAATATGGTATTCCGATATGTTAACCTGCTACCCCTGTTTTTTCCACTGCTGCTGATAGGAAGAAAACCACTTACTTAAACTGAGATTTTCACTTCTGTACCTACAGCTTTCCCCTGATGGCACCTTCACAAAATCAGCAAATTCCAAACTTCTGTATGGCACCATGAGTTTTGTGCGTGCAGCAATTGTTCGTGATTCCTGCTGGCTGTTGAGCCGAGCACTAACTATTGCTATTCGCTACAGTGTTGTGCGTCGACAATGTCAGCTAAAACCAGGGTAAGTTAAGGTGGCCATTACTAGTCCTACATACACATAAATTATGCTACATTGTACTTTGAGTGGTTTTGGTTTCTTTGCTTTAAATTTCATTCCATACCCATCATACAGAGCCTGGCAGTCTGTGCTGTCGAAACAAAAGTGCAAACGTCGTTGAATTTCTTTTCCTTTTGTAAATAGCTGTTATTTTTAGCTAATGAAAATGTTAATAGGCAATCACAGTTATATTAGAAAATGTATTGAAATCGTTTTGTAGGATAACCTCATAAGATTATGGTCATTTACAAACTACAGTCAACTCTCGTTATAACAGACATGCTTGGGACTTTGTTTAGCGTCCGTATTAGCGTTATAATAGCAGGAGTCATTTCCAGTCAAACCTCTATAGCCGGGGATCTGAATTTTATCCATAATAGCGAGTGTCCGAAATAGCGGGGTGTCCGCACGGCAAGCGTTGACTGTAGTATGAAGGCAACAGTTGAAGGTCAAAGAATCTGTTCCATATATATGAACTCGGCATTATTCTAATTTTTAACTGTTCCTAGCAAACCTGGGTTAAAAGTGGACCGAATTGCTAGCATTCATGATATTTCATGTACATAAGAATGTGCCAATGTGAGTGTAAATTGGTAACATACATCTCGAAAGAAAGGATATATGACAACTTGATTTTTAATTATTGAGATGATGTGCAGTGATTAATAGTATTTATTTAATTGTATGATAGAATAAAAAATATATAGTCATGTAACTGATTATACTTACAATTGTTGTAATGAACGCTAATAATTAAGGTGATTTTGTTTAATGGCAGTGAACCTGAAGCTCAGATTATCGCCTATAAAACTCAACAGTACAAACTGTTACCAGGTTTAGCCATGGCCTATGCTACAAAGTTTGCTTCTGATCATGTGTGGAGATTGTTTCAAGAAATGCAAAAGAAAATTGCTGCTGGAGACTTGTCTATGCTACCAGAGGTAAGCCTGTTTATTAGTTGCAACCTGGTGGGAGAGAAGGAAGGTGGTAGAATTGGTGGTAAGGAGGGTGGTAGGAAAGAAGAAAGGGAAATAGGAAGGAGATACATTGAGTGAGATAGGGAGGATAGCAGAAAGAGACGAAATTGTTTTATATAGTACCGGTATTCTTTAGCATGTTTGAATTACAGCCTTTAGTTGTTGTTGTTAAAGAACAGATTATTTTACATGTTTTTCGTATGCCCCATAAATGCAATCAGTTACTCTATAATGCATTTTGGACCTGTAATCACCACTCTCAATGCAAGTACTAGAATACAAATGCTACTTATTGTTTCTGTAGGTGCATGCCATGACCAGTGGTCTTAAAGCATTCTGCTCGTCGACAGCCATGCATCATGCTGAGACATGTCGACTGGCATGTGGTGGGCATGGCTACTTACTGTGTAGTGGTCTTCCTGAGATGTATACAGTATTAAATGCATCCTGCACTTATGAGGGAGATAATGATGTTCTTTACTTACAAGTAGCTAGGTAAGCTACGTGACTTCATTGCTTTAACCAGAGTAGTACTTTTCTATGATCAATTGTGATAGCATAAAGCAATTCAGCTGGGAAATGAAACTCCATTTTTAGCTTATTCTTGTGGTTAAATGTTGAAAGTACTCTACACTATATATACAACCTAAGTAAACAGAAGCGGTATAGAGTAGTTACTGCCCCTCAGGCATTCTTAGCCTTGGTGCAAACTTTTGTCTGTCTGGTGTTGAGAAACTGGACTTTGGGTACTTGACACTTGTTCATATCTGCAGCAACTAAACTGAATATGTGAGCATGTAATGATTTTGTTATGTCAACAGATATCTTATGAAATGTGCTTCACAAGTGCAAGAGGGCAAGGTCCCTCCCTCGTCACTTTCATTTCTGTTGGGCAAACCAGAGCTGTGCTCTGTAACAAGAGGAGAAGGATTCCTGGATCCTAGAGTGCAAAGGAAACTTTACCAGGATAGAACGTTAAGGTGAGCTGAGCCTCAAAATGATGAATGAGTAAGAGACAAATCAAGAAGTTTACAACAATATCCATTTCTAATTACAACTTGAAAACTTGAGCACCTGTGAATATTCAAGTTCAATTTGGATTGGTCCCAAAACTGTGCTAATTATGCATTAGGAATTAAGGAAAGTGACTAAGAAGACCAGCGGACAAGAAAGGTCACAGTCCACGGAAGGCCTTTAGACCATAACGTTCTGGACCATTATCAAGGCTTTGTCTACCTAAGCTTTTGCTCTAAAAATAAGTCAGAGACTTAGGCACCTTTGCACAAAAGGCATTTGGACCAAAAGTTTCCAAGACATTTGCAG
The DNA here is from genome assembly GCA_963693305.1 of Meandrina meandrites. Lineage (NCBI taxonomy): Eukaryota > Metazoa > Cnidaria > Anthozoa > Scleractinia > Meandrinidae > Meandrina > Meandrina meandrites. The sequence continues at coordinate 19,301,092 of OY855907.1, read as the reverse complement.
CAGAAAAGATCACAAGACTTCATCTACCAAGGCATTTACACCAAAAAGGTCCAAGGCTTCATCTACCAAATAATTTGCACTAAAAAGATAGGATATTTGGAATTTTGAGTATCAATATATTTGTCATTACTGATATTTGATACCCAAATCATGAAACTATCACAAATTGTTGTCCTATAAATAACCTGATTGAACTTGATGATTCACCTAAAGATTTCTGTCAGAAGTCAAGAAAACAGCTGAAAAGAAAGTGAAAAGACTCGAGCTTAAGTGTAGTTTTTCCAGCTGAATTATGTATATAATATGTCACTTGAAATTCCTTTTTTTATTTTCTTGTCGATCTCCAGCGAGGTGATGACTGTGGCTGAACGACTACAAAGTAGAATATCATCTGGAATGGATCCTGCCGATGCTTGGAATGAAGTGTCCGTAGACTTAGTACGCTGTGCTAAGGTAAACCTCAGTACAGAAATTTTTGAATTGAATGAACGAATTGAAACAGGTTGTGTGTTACAGCTACAAGAGCTGCAGTGTCACACCTAAAAAAAAAAAAGATTTTCAAAATAGTCAGTTCTAGGTATTTTAGTTGAAATGAAAAAGGCACGTAGTAAAAGGTACTTTAATTTCAATTCACTTGGCTTTATGTCAGTTATGTGGCGACTTTTCTTTCCTATTCTGTAGGTGTGATAAAAGTAATTTGCAAACGCTTCTAAGTTCTTAAAGCTACGATATGGCTGGGTAGAAATAAAATACAACGTTTCTTGGCTGATAAAGGTTAACCTCGCAAACTGAAGGTCCTTAATACTTTTATTTGCAGGGCTACAGTAACTGTGTAATGGTGTTATTTGTATTGGAATCATTGGAGAAGTTATCTGGTGTGAGCACGAATTTGCGCAGGGTACTCAAATCTCTTGCAGATTTATTTGTCCTGTATGGTATTGCTGAGAATTCAGGCAGTTTTCTTGAGGTGAGGAATTATTTCTTCATTGAAAATTTAGGTGCGATTCGTTTGTAAAGAATTACGTGATTTTCTCTTTCTTTTCTTCTTGTAGGCGGGAGTTCTTAATTGCGACCAGATTCAAACCATACGACAACAAGTGTACGCCTTGATGGAAAAACTCAGGTTAGTTCAGTATATCAGACACTTATCGAAAGGGCGTGCATATTAGATATTGCGTTGTAAATTACTCGCAGTCCTGTCCCTGTTTAGAGCTAGCATACTTACTTTAACACATGATATGCAGGTTCACGACGGTTTTTTTAACTGGAATTTACGCTTTAAAATCATCATTAGCATCGCCCTTACTTGTGACAAGTTAATGCAATTTGTTGTTGTTGTTATTTATTGAGTTGCCTCACATAAGGTATTCGTTTTTAAGGTATTCGTCTATGAAGATGCAACTAAGATAAGCTATGTCTTGTTTCTTTTGTATTGAACGTGCAGGCCAGAAGCGGTGTCTCTGGTAGACGCCTTTGATCATTCAGACTATGTACTCAATTCAGCGCTTGGACGCTACGATGGCAACGTATATGAAGACCTTTTTAGATGGGCTCAGAGATCAGTCTTAAATAGCGAACAGGTAGTGTTGGCTGATATACCGTAACGGGGACGTATTTTCAATGAACGCGGCAGTTTCTAAATCTGTATAGGAGTACTTGTTGAGTAAAAATAATTCAATACAGTCGAAGCTCTCGTAAGCGGACACCCTCGGGACGCGAAAAAAGTGTCCGTAAATGGAGCTGGCCGCTTACGAGAATGGCTCTCGTAAGCGGCCACTAGAGGTGTAGGGAATAGATGGCCGCTTACGGGAGCTTGCCCAGCTAACAATAAATACCGTGTTGTAACTGGACGTGGATGACGACAAAACAGACGATAAAATATGGTACTCTTATAACTGTAAAATCATTGTGACGAACGGCGATGTGAAGTTGATTGATCAAAACAAGATACAGAGGTTGTTAATAGGATTTCCTTTCGGGTGTCCGCTTACGGGAGCTTAAAGACAAAAAAAAGTGTAAGTCGTAATCTCTGAAAGTGTCCGCGGCCGCTTACGGGAATGTCCGCTTACGAGAATGTAAAAATACAGAGTTTGTATGGGAGTTAAAACGGGGTTTCAAACAAGGCGGCCATAAGTAGAGCTGTCCGCTTACGAGAGTGTCCGTTAAGAGAGCTTCGACTGTAGTGCGAAAAAGATTATTGTGGAGTGGTTTGTGCAATGAAAATTGAATGAAAATTTGATGTCAAATACAAGACAAAATGAAAGTTTATACAGATACTAACTATACAGTAGCGACAGAAACTCATAAGGAGTTGAAACGTGTAACGCGCGTTCACAGCGTTCGAATATTCAGTTTTGCCAAGTACCATATTTGGCAACACAAAGAGTTTGTACACGAATGATTTACACACGTAACGACACACGCAACAAAATTTTCGGTTTTGCGGTAAGTCACTTGAATTTCGACCAAAACGCCGTAAATTACTCACAGAAACTAAAGAAATTCAATACAGTATCAAGTGAAGTTCTCCAGACTACTGAATGACGACGAAACAGAAGAATTTAACCAAATTTAACTTTATTCAACCCAAATTGTTCAAAAACAAAATTACGCCATTTAGCGCGAGCTATCGTGCGCTGTGAGTTTAATCCAGATATTGCAATTTTTGATTGGTTGACTCTGTTACACTTAGTTGCTTGATGTGTTCCCCTGTGCCTCTGTCCTCCGCTGGGACCCCGTACTGTTCTGATTCCATTTTGACGTTAGCTTAATTGTCGTGAAATTCTCTTCGACTGTCTATCTGGTGGAAAAATCGTTCTTTTGCTCTTTTCATTGACTTTTCGATACATACTCAAGTCCTGGATTATCGGGAAAAACAGCGTTACTGCTTTGTTTGCAAGATCTCTGCTTGTTTGGTGTTAATAATGATGCAACTGTAATTTTATTTCAGGTGCTGCCAGGCTACTACAAATACCTGCGGCCATTAATGAACAGCAGCAAATCCAAGTTGTAGTTGAACAGCTTTAGAAATAATCAAAACTATTTTTATTGTCAATAAGCGTTGATTTGGGATGATTTGGCTATTGGGAACAAATTTGCACTGTGCGTATGTGATCCTGTATAAGCGTTGATGTACCCTGGGTGCCAGAGACATTTCTTGCACGCTTTTCAGTCTCGGTCAAGTTTCTGTTTGTCGCTCGTTTCGTCGGCTGTAAGCGGACCACACTCTGCCTTCGATCGATCCGAAGTATTCCGCCGCGTGCCAGAAAACCTGTGGTGCCTAGGGTAGTGGGTTTGATGAATCAAACGTTGCGAGTTCGTGCAAAAGTACCATGTTTCTTTTCATGACAGTTCACAAAGTAACAGTTGATAATTTTCTCTATTCTTGTCAGCTCTCGACTTTATATAGCACAGATAAGTTAGGCAAAGTGTTTTCTTAGAAAGCGTAATAACAATATAGTATGGTGTACGTAACGTATAAAAACATCCCTTGGAATTAAATCGAATTTTTACAATCTATACGAATTATCACTGATTGAGCCCGCGGTCGTAGAGCCATTGTCAAGCGGCATGACTGTCGATAAGATGTGACGTCATGCGCATGTGACATATTTCGTGCTATTTGTGATCGGAGAATCGCCTTGCATTAGAATTTTCTCGGTATTACAAACGACGAGGATTTAATGCGAGTAATGAGTATGTCAAACGGGACCAACACTTTTGTCTAACGGTATCTAGAACTGTTACATGAAGAGACTCTCTGCCAGCACGTGGACCGATGCTTGATTCAAGTCACGCTTTCAGTCAATATGTTCCAACATTTATAAAGCCTTGTGGAACATGTTGTGTTCGCAATATGACCTCACAATGTTGGACGATTTTGGATCAAATTGTTGGGATAGATCGAGTCAACTATGGATAGATTGACCAAGGCTTTATGGCTAAATTCCCTACTGGCTTCTTAATAATTCACTTATCACTTACATACATTTATTTGCCTCGTTGTATCATCCATTTTCCTACTTACGATCTGCACTTCCCACCAAGCTTTATGGCGCTTAGTCTGTAAGAACTTAGGAAGAACAATCGTGGGAGCGTGTGTTCAAATCGAAGCCGGCAAAGAGTTGCATCGCGCGCATTCATTCCCTTGGGTTTAATTTGTTGGCAGCAGGAATTTATGAATTTAGTAACCTAGCACTCGTTGACTAATAATTCTATTTTTAAAACAAATAGATTCCATTTTGCCGTGCGTCTGTTCTGAACGCGCGAGCGAGAGTCACACCACGGAGTGACGTCATCTGTGTGTCTGTACTCTAATAGATGACACGCATCAACCAATCACAACGCGCGTAGTATCTCCGTTATTGTATAATTACCCATACAACATTTCTTACATCAATGCTACATAAAACACTCATTTTGTAAATTTATATTTTTTATTCAATCCTCTCTTTACCCCACGGGATGGGAGTATTAAATATATCAACTATTTTGGTCAGTGTTTAAATAAAGGTTGGTCTTTCTCTGCAGTACCTTCTATCATTTTTGGTTATTATTATTCCACTATTGCGCCATTTTACCATATTAGGGCAAAAGAACGCGCAAAATATGCCACGTTATTATTCAACAAGCTCGGGCGATGCCCATATGTGGTCAGAAAGCCATTGTTATCCGTCATCCGCACACAACAGATATCCTGCGATATACGTACGTTGCCAAGATTCGTCAGAAATCTTGCAAGGCGCTGCACAACCACAGTTTTTCTCGCTACAAAAATTTTTTCGTTAAAGGGACAGTTTCACGGTTCGGCGCATGTCCATATTATATATTCGCCTGTGCACGCTTTATTGCAAGGCCCGCTTTTTCATTGTTTATGAACCAGTCGGAAGCGAGTTGCCTAATTTCGCATGCAAATAGCCATGAAATCATCAACCGTGGAATAAATCCTACGGGCCAAAACTAAATTCAACGGTCCACTAAGCTTGTAAAATCCACTAAAATCTTCTCACAATTTTGGTCATCCGTCATTTTGGTACGTCTAATCATAGTATGTGATTACTGAACTACATGTGAGTGGGGTTTACTAAGCGATAACATTGATAAAAAGCGAAAAAAGTATTTTGATTTATGGACATGCGCCGAACCGTGAAACTGTCCCTTTAACAATTTGTTGAATAATAAAACAATTATCCTGCTCAATCTTGCGGAATATCGTCTGATTTTAGCCAACTCGGCCTACGGCCTCGTCGGCTAAGTATCAGGCGATATTCCGCGCGATTTCGCAGGATAATTGTTAATTATTACACTGTAGAACAGGGCAAAAATACGGACTGAAAGCGGAGCAAAAAAAATGGCCGAACCAAACTTTTTGTTTTAGTGGAATAATAAATCCCTTATTCGATGGTTTAACATATAATACGAGCGGATATTTTGCGAGTTGCGCAGTATTTTAAATACCTTAGAAACAAATTGGTAGTTAAGAGTCACCCCCCTTAATATAACCACCGAACCAGTGACTTGAGAACGCTTCTTTATTTTTTTCACTTTATCCAAGTCACCATTTCATAACTTACATTCAGTTGAATGTTGACGTTTTTGGTCGCTAAAACGTTTGTCTTTCCTAGAGTTCCTATGATTATTTCGTCTTCTTTGAGATATTCTTTAATACTTACTCGAATACTTCCGTTGGTTTCTTTGCGTATTCAGTATGACCCTATCTTTCTGGAACCTCTATTTTCATTCGTCTGTTGTAATTCAGGGCTAGGGGCATTGTTATGACCTGTTATCTATTGTTTTAAGAACCAATGAAGTAACTCGTTCCGAGAGGTAGTGGGCGACCCTGTGTAGTGTACGCATCCCACATTATCCTTTTTTCTGTGTTTCGTGGTCGGAAATGCGATGGACCCGAAAACCCTTTGTCGCCCAGTGACTTACTTGACGTTAAGGTCCCGTCAAGCGCACGCGACATTTCAACACAACATGTTGTGCATGATAAAGATGGAATGTTCATTTGTCACGAGCGTGTGACAAAGAAATAATCTGAGTCCCCGACAGGAATCGAACCCATGGCCTCCCTGATAGCGGCTGGACGTTCTAACCACTGAGCTATGAGAGACTCGTTGTGAGCTTTGGCCATTTTACGAGGTTGATATGTGACAGGCGTTCTGCATCCTGCTAAGATCAGCAATTAGAATATACAATCTTTCATTTATAACGTATGTTGCACACGTTTCGCCATCCTGTTATGTTACAAGATGTTGGATGGTGTTGGAATGAGGATCCAGTTTGAAAATGGTCAAGTTTTTCGTGAAACATTTTTGAATGTTGTATGGTGTTGTACTCGTTTGGTCGCGTTCGTGTAACGTTGATAATGGTTTAAACTAAATTATTAAAAAATTCCTGAAGTTTTCCTGGCCCGCTTAAAAACCATCGTATTCGGGCTCCTAAATAAACAGCTCCTTACTAATTTTCCCAACATGCCACAAAATGCTCGCTTAATGCCTCGACATGTCCCCAAAGTCCTCTAAACCTCGACAGCGCCTTGAGCGCACTTCCATATATGACAAACTATATACGACTGTTTCGAGAAAGGTTGGAAAAAAGCGACAATCTGGGATATGATCAACACACTGTTCCTGACACTTTGGCTGTCGAACCTACTTTTGTTAAATATTAGCACTCGCAAACATGAAACGTCCATGGCGTCTCGTGCTAATTTTTTCAGATTTCGCTAAAATGTTGTAGACAGGGAACAGTGAACTTAAAACTTTCCATAATAAATTTCCAGATTGTCGCGTAGGCCTTTTTCCGACAACCTGTCCCGAAATAGTAGCAAGCCTTAGGGCTTCATGGCATCGTGGCAAAGAGAAATGTTTGCTGTGAATTGTCCGTTTCTATGCAACTATTCGAGACAAACAGAACTCAAAACCTGTTAAAGAATATGTGAATAAAATATAAAAACATAGCGCTTTAGTTTTCAAACTTTTTCATAAATTTGTTGTTTTCTTTTACCTGTTTCTTTATTCTTTGTGTAATGTGACGAGAAACAGAAAAATAACGAATAAAGAAAGTAATGATGCATTTGAATAATCAAATTTATCAAAACGTGTCACCACTTGTTTATGCCAATCGTTACTAGAACACATTGAACATTCATATTCCTTGCTCATTTTATTCTCTTCTGTCGACTAAAGCTGACATAATTGGCAAATGGCAACTTGAAAGGTAAGGCCGGCAAAATGTGTTACTGCGTTGTTTGCAAAGAATACTTTTATCATCATAATTTTTACAGCCATCAACGTAATACCTTTAGCCCATGTTGGGGTTTGCATTGTTGAATGAGATGTTACTTTCAACATGTTGCAGTGCTTAGTAAACCGATGCGCGACTTTGTCACTACTGTGTTTCATGTATTTTTCAAACCTTCATTTCATGCAGTTTTCCGGGACGTTATTTTTCTGATTCAATCAGCACAGTACAACAACGTGCGAACCATATCCTACGATAATTTGCTTTTTATTTAGGAGATCAGTTTACAGTCATCATATCTTTCTAACCGTGCAAAGGCGCCAAAACTGGCTAATATTTATTTGATCAGCACATACTTAGCGTTCTGGGCTGTTCACACGAGTGATAACTGTTCACCTGAGAGCAGCATAACTAAAAAAAATGATTCAAAACAATTTTCTGTACACATAAAAATAATTTAATATACAGAGCCATGATCGGTTTTGAACTATGATGTTGATGTTGGCTTCAACGTATCCAGCCTACAGTGCGAGTTTAACTTATGATAACACCGAATTGGCAATTCAGGTTTTGTGGATTGTTTTCGTACACCAAACTTTTTACACGTAGTTATTGCGACTGGGTAAAGTGTTCATGTTATCTGCGCATGAGTTCGAGTGCAACTAACGGATAGTATAATATTCATATCCTCTATGTAACAAAACTCGACACGGGTATTCGGCGCCCACACTGTAATAACTCTCATAAAAAGCGTTTGCACATCTGTTGTGCAGCCATATAATGTTATCTGTATTTTTATACTGAGCTTTAATTAACCGAGCAGGAGGTCTGTATGGGAGAATCTTGACCGAGGTCGTGAGTACACGACTTTGTGAGACACTTTGTGAGACACGGACATATAATAAATAGTTTAACTGGACATTTCATTTTGATGTAAACGAAGTGATAGTATGAGGAGGCGGGAAAATTTGTGGCGCGGTATTCACTTCTTGAGTTGAATGAAACATGCGAAGAAAGCGAGCGAGAGAGTTTTCTTCTGAAGATTTTCCTCGGAAAATCTCCTCGTAAATCGTCTTTTCATCCTGGAAAATTGTGACAACAATTAAGTTTTACGGGAAGATCTAAAGCAATAGCTTTCTGAAAATTATACGCCTTGTGCAAGACGAGCGAAGCAAGTGTTTACATATTGTACTTGTTTACGGCTCCACGGCTGTCATCAAGACTACTACATTATGCTGAAACGAAATTGCACTCAGATTCGATGAAGTTTATTGAAGTATAAAAGGACAAGATCAAGATTGAAAGGTAACAAACTTAACTGAAGTGCTGAGCCTAATTTTACGTCGAGCACTGAATGAAATTGTGTCAGTTTTCTGGTCTTCCCGTAAACTATTTGCTGCTTTTCATCTTCGTTCAATCGCTCTTGTTGTACATTTACAAGTATTTTAATTTAACTTTCCACTCGCGGCGTCTAAAATCTATATCATAAAGCAAATAAAGAAGCCTAAGCCATGTTTTATACTGTCGTAAAACACTCCGGACATTTGAGAACACGAGAAATGCATAGAAAACATTCGCCTGCGGCTCATGTTTTCTACATTTCCCTCGTGTTCTCAAATGCCCGTCGTATTTTATGACAGTATAAAACATGGCTTAGGCTTCTTTATTTGTTAAAGAACTAACTCAATTTTTTTATATTATGATTAGTTGCTTTTGATAACAATTTATAGTTTAATTCTAGATTTTTATTTGTAATACTATTTGTAATGATAGTAATGTAAAACGTTCACTCTGGGATCTGTGCTTTACTGGGATCGCGGAGGGAGAGGGGCTGGGGTTTGCTTGGGTTCATTTTTAAGGGCTCCAGAAGACATGGATATTTTATGAATTTTACCACTTGAAAGCAACAAAACGCATCTTCTCTCGCATATGCACGAAGTCAAAGCCACGGCAAAGCTGCGCGGCAGCAGTTATTTTCGCATTATTTTCCGTACTGCCAAAGATCACTTTAGAAGGGTGTATGCATTATGAGGCCCTTGATCTTATCGTCAGTGTTATCGACAAGCGCTTTAACCAGGAAGGCTTCAGCTCCTACGCCAGATAGAGACTCTCTTGCACTGCTAATGGTGACGACTACGAGCAGGGCGCTAAAAAGGAAGGGCGGCGAAACGGCCAGAGCGCTCTTGGGCGATGCGTGATGCGAAGTAGGACTGGGTCGAGCGCGCTTCACTGCAGCAAAGTTCAAAACATGGCGGCAAGTGAGAGTCGATGGCTGGTGGAGAAAAGTGATCGCTACGCAAAAACAGTAAGATGATTCCGCGAAATTCTTTTGGAAATGAAATAACGACATGTTTCCTTAACTGTAAGAAGTTAGAAAGACTTTGATTCAGTGAACGCAGTGTTGAATTATCATAAATAAAACCAACTTGCTCGAAATGTCTTTTGCCCTTTTTTCGAACGCTATAAAATCAAGCACCCATTTCAAGGAAAATATGGTAGCAGATGGCTCAATTTTCAAGCAGTGAGTAGATTAAGTATTGCTTTTTTATCGGTGTAAATCTCATTCTGAACTTTTTTGAACTTTTTTAGTTATAGGCTTTGAAAGTTTATACTGTTAGTGCTTTTAATATTGCTATTATGACAATAGGTATACGTACCTTGGGCTATACCACTTTTCAAGCTTCCAAGGTACTGGATTCTAAGCAAACGAATGTGTCTAGGTTTTAGGCATTTACATCAAATTTTATTGAACATCAGAACCTCCCTTGAAGAATAAACAATGACACTATATATGGCATGGTAGAGTGCATGGTTTGTAGAAATGGTTTGGTAAAAGACAGGGCTAATATTGCCTTCCCAATGTCAAATAATATCTAAGGTTTAATCAGTTATTTGGTCTATTTCTTGGAGATGAGGAATTTCAATCACTAAATGGTCAGAATGGTATAACAATGCATTGCATAAGCAACCAAACAGAGCAGTGTAAAGCACTGTACAGAAATTATTATAATTATAAATCATAATCCATGCATGACTACACCTAAATACTGTGTACCTCTGTGCTCCTAGAAAAATCACAGGGAGCATAACCATGACATCTGGGTGCCTAGTTCTTATTGATACATACCATAGTTATGCTTTTGTATCATCTCTTTAAGATTTCATGGCCTCGTCCTCCATGACAAATTACATCAGTAGCCCCCTTTTGCAGTGGCTAAAAATTCAAGTACCCCATTTTCTCACCATCTCCTTCCCATAGATAATGGAAGGTCATGGCACAGACTTTTCTTTTGGGTATCTTGTTTTACAAGTGATGTAAGCATTGTTAAATAGATGCACAGCTGTTTAACTCTGAATTAACATGCCATTGGTTTCCAAAATATATCCCTTTTTCCCTTTAGTAAGGTTTCAGCTTTACCTGTAACTCTGAAAATTTCGGTTATAATTTCTCTATCCAAGCCATCCCTGGCCCATAAGTACTAGTGTGACCAAAAAAAAACAATATCTCAATAAATATGAACTGTTTGTACAAAAACTCATGTGATGGGTTTCTGGTTTATGCTGATTATGATATTTAAGATGTACTCACACTCTCAGCTTTTTTGTATCATATGACAGGGAAGGTTGTCAACATGTGTATGTTTTATCCACATGCCTTTTATACATTAACAATAATATTTGCTATCAAATTTTTATTTTGTATCATTTTAATATGATCATTAGCTGCATGATTCAAGTCACAGAGTTGACTTGGTCTTGTTGTTATATAATTTTTGTCATTCAGCATTCAGTAGATGGTGAAATTATAGGCTGGTCAGTAAGATTGAAGGTTAATGCAAATGCTGTTAGAAAAGTCCCTATCCAAAAGGGAATTTGCCAGTGCAATGAAATGCGTGTGAAAAGAATAATAATATAAGGCTGTTACAATTGCCAAAGCCAAGAAAAGAACATATTTAAATGCTTTTCTTCCATAATTTAACCCTCTGTCTCCTTCGAATATATTGCTAACAGAAATTCTACTTTTAAGCTGCTCTTGCATGCAAAGGATTAATAGTTTTGCTTTTTATCTTTACATAAGCTATGTAGATAACAAATTGTTGTAATGAAAAAGTTCATCAACATAATGCCATTGGATATGTGAATTGTGATGGATATTATTAACTAGTAATTGTAATTGTTGACACGGCTACCTTGGTGTTATGGAATAAACTATTGTTAGTACCCTGTAGGGGTTTGGTCTGTTTTGTTGCATTTGCAGAGCATTGATGAGCATAAAAAAATAAAACTCATTAATGTATTTAAACTGTGCTGTAAACAAGGAAAATTTGCAACCTTGTTTACTAATGAGTGCACATTTCTACAAACCACTCTACCATGTCATATAGTGTCATTGTAATTCTTCATTAAAGTTAGATGTAAATGCCTGAAACCTCTACTGGCTCTACAAATTTGCTTGCTTAGCATCGAAGCTGGAAAAGTGGTATAACCCAAGGTATTAAGTATAAACTTTCAAAGCCTCTAACTCAAAAAGTTCAAAAAAGTTCAGAATGAGATTTACACCGATGAAAAAGCAATACTTACTCTGCTTACTGCTTGAAAATTGAGCCATCTGCTACCATATTTTCCTTGAAATTGGTGCTTGATTTTATAGCGTTCGAAAAAAGGGCAAAAGACATTTCGAGCAAGTTGGTTTTATTTATGATAATTCAACACTACGTTCACAGAATCAAAGTCTTTCTAACTTCTTACAGTTAAGGAAACATGTCGTTATTTCATTTCCAAAAGAATTTCGCGGAATCGTCTTACTGTTTTTGGGTAGCAATCACTTCTCTCTACCAGCCATCGACTCTCACTTGCCGCCATGTTTTGAACTTAATGCTGCAGTGAAGCGCGCTCGACCCAGTCCTACTCCGCATCACGCATCGCCCAAGAGCGCTCTGGCCGTTTCGCCGCCCTTCCTTTCTAGCGCCCTGCTACGAGTAAGAGTTCAAGTTTCTTGAAGCATCGTACTGCCAAGATGTTGGTACTGGGGCGCCACCAGGGCAGCTAAGTGTTTGGAAGCTATGTTGAAGATATCTTGTTTCGACGGCATCCTGTCAGCAGCGACGAAGGTTCCAAAACCAGGGAAGAAGCTCGTTTAGGACGTCCAAACTATCTGCTGGCTATTTGCTGTCAATCCTGCTACCAACGCTGCTGCGAGCGTTCTTTCTCATCTGCCCAGCCTCTGAAGACAAGCTTAGATCCAGGATGGACGACAAAAGGTTTAGCAGCCTTTGCCTTTCCAGGGTCTTGGAAGGGCGCCTTCCCGCCTTCCTAAGAGCCCCCTCTATTCAATTTTCCTTCGCTCGCGCTTGCCCACTTTTCGCCCTACAGACCGAGAG
>OY855907.1:19278463-19280963 GCA_963693305.1 Meandrina meandrites | reverse complement strand
CGGGAGCTTTTTATCTCAACTTTAAAAAGTCAGCCTGACTTTTTCAAGTTCTGTCCTTGTGGTTTGGAAAAATTGATGAAATCTATTTACGGTCACCCTCTTGTTTAAACAATTTGCTCGATATCCTTCCCTTTACGTTCTAGGAGCATTTTCTGCATCGTTGAAAGCACTTAGTTGTAATTTTGGTGCCATTTTACTAGAAAAGCCAAAAAATATCCGTGACAGTGTCCCTTTAAGAATGTTCACGGGCGTTCTCATTCTCGTCCCCATAGCCATATCATGAATTTTATTGTACTTCAATGTCCATGTCAGTCTTCGCAGGCGGTCAGTTACTAACACTATTTGAATCATTGGATTTGTTTAATGAAATAAGTTAATCTTGCCTGTTGTTTGTTTCCTATCCGACAGGTAAACAACACAAAACTCATAGACTCTGTTAGTAGCTACTATTTAAACATGGCAGAAGCTAACCAGCGCGTCAGGGAACGGTACGGAGATGCAGTTCTTGATATTCCGGGACATGAAACAGTGTTGAGACCCAAAGACGCACTGCAGAGGCTATGTCGTCATTTAGGCGTCACGTGTTCTGATGATTACATAGCAAAATGCAGCAGGATTTTGTACGGAGCTCCTTCAGTCACAAGACACAACGTAGTTTGGACCTCGAAGCAGAAAGAGCGCGTAACAAAAATGATTAAGAACTTCCCTTTTTTAAAAGATTATTCATTTGATAAATATCCGAAATAGTGTCATGATCCTATGCTTGTTTTAACAAGACCTGGGTGGGTCAGGGAGTGCCCAGGACATCTTATAACAATAACCGTTATGTGGAATGTAATAACAGTAGCAATTACATTGATGGTAACCAGGCGACGGTAACCGTGAACGTGATTGTGATTGTGGTCGCTGTAACTCACTTTAAAGAGCAGAGATAGCGTAGTGGTGAGAGCATTCGCGTCCCCCCAATGTTGCCTGGTTCGATTCCCGGACCCGGTGTTATGTGGGTTGAGTTTGCTGTTGAATGGTTCTCGTCCTTGCTCCAAGGGTCTTTCTCCGGGTTTTCCGGTTTTAATTTCCTCCCCAGGGACGTAGGCAGGGGGGGGGGGGGGGTGCGATGGGTGCGTCCCCACCTCCTTACGCGCCGGAAAGGCCCGCTCAATCTGAGAGGGAAGGCTAAAATGGCTCTCAGAGAACGCAGGAAAAGTTGACTACAACAACCTGATTTTTCAAAATATCCCGGTGAAATATACCCGGGATCCACCCACCCGAGCCAAATCTTGCTTACGACCCTGCTCCCTTCAGACTATTTCACTTCTAAATTTCAATTTGATCGGAAATCCGAGGGCCACATGTTTGACAGTGGCAAGACTGTTACGTGCAACCCTCCTTAAACAAAGTCGATTTATTTAAGAGTAATGGCATTCGTCGAGAATATCTACGCGAGCGTTTATGGGATTAATTAGGGAGGTAAATAATAGACGGATTCGGCTAACGTGTTTACATCCTTGTTACCAACCAATTAAGATCACGTGATGATTCATTTTGGAGGCTTCAATTGTACAATTTGTCTTTCGCACATGAGTGTATGGGAGTATGTACGAACAGTACAATTGTAACCTCCCAAATGAATCATCACATTTCCTAAATTGGGTGATAACAATGATGTAAACACGTTAGCCGAATCCGTCTATAACGGAACTCTGGGGGAAAAGCACTCATGTCCAATACAACCCATTTTCCAATGGACTCTATTTTACAATATTGGACAACCCTCGAGAAAAGCGGATTACGATGGTGATTTCTAGGTTACATATAATTATAGGTCAAAAGCAACAACAGTGAAATTAGATTGTACTGCAAGAGAGTCGAAAAGATTGGCTTCTGTTTCGTTTGCTTCTTTCGTATTATAGTAGTTACAGTCAAACTGGCTGTTCTTCTCCGCGCAATGTTGCAATACCATGAATACTTCTGCGAGATCTTCCCGACGGGAATCGAACCCATGGCCTCCCAGATATCGGTTTGGCGCTCTAACCACTGAGCTATGAGAGACTCGTGGTGAGCTAGGCCATTTTTTCTAGGGCGTTTGATTGATTGTCAGTACTGCTCCAACAACTCAAAAGTGTAGTATATATAAGACAAATCAACAAATCCCACGGACAGATAACGTTTTACCTACAGCAAGATCACGAGCCAAGTAAAATTAATCAAGTAGACAAGCTCGCATGACGATGGAAGATCCGTCTTGCAAAGCCAACTGGCTTGCAGCGAAGTGGACAGCAAGTTCACGGTAGTGGAGAATAATATGAACTAATGCGAGTAGTGCTTTTAGAGAAAGTTCATCGAATTCTTTTTGCAATATTTTGCAATATTTTTGATTGCGGCATCTGGAAGATCCAATTCATAGACACCCATTTCTCTTTATAGCGACTGTTCTTCCTATATACCATCTCTTGAGCTCTCATGTTAAGCAGTAAAAGGTAGTTTTTCGTAGCGACTAATT
>OY855907.1:19233463-19273463 GCA_963693305.1 Meandrina meandrites | reverse complement strand
CTAAAGATACGTGAATGTGTCCAGTCCTAGTTTTTGCCAGCATGGTAGCCATTGTCGATATCAGTCGGGGAAACAAGTGCCAGCTTTGGCAAATCTTCGTTGAAGCACCCGAAGCAATCGCGCGAACAAATACATTATGTTACTTAGCAACTTCTGGAACGAAAACTGCGGGCTCAGTCACTTCTCGGAGAGGTGGTCGCGTCATCAACTGGCACTTTTTCCCCCGACTGAGCTTCGTAATGTTTATATTAAAATAGCCAAGTCAGTTTAAGGACAGTACAGTCAGTCAATAACCGCCTTCGTTGTGGTATATAACAAGTCCCTTAATAGTACTATAATGACTGGTTCCTTGGGAACCAGTTAATTTTGTTTCCCTCGAATCTCAATGTTATCAAAAACGGGCTTTGAGAAAGTCTAAGATTCTCGATCGGGGAACAAAATTAACTGTTTCACTCCTTTGAATCAGTCGTTTTGTCCTACGAAATGAGTTGCATAGCATATAATCTTGCCTGTTGTTTGTTTTCTATTCGGCAGATAAACAACACAAAATTCCTGGACATGGCCATTCAATACTATTTTAAAATGGCTGACGCTAACCAGCGCGTCAGGGAACGGTACGGAGATGCAGTTCTTGATATTCCGGGACATGAAACAGTGTTGAGACCCAAAGACGCACTGCAGAGGCTATGCCGTCATTTAGGGGTCACGTGTTCTAATGATTACATAGCAAAATGCAGCAGGATATTGTACGGAACTCCTTCAGTCACAAGACACAACGTAGTTTGGTCCTCGAAGCAGAAAGAGCGCGTAACAAAAATCCTGACGAGCTATCCTTTTTTGAAAGAATATTCATTTGTTGAATATCCTAACTAATGTCATGATCATACGCTTACCATATTTAGTATCACCCAAGTAGTGGACTAATGCAAATCCTGCATTTTGATTGGCTACGCTACTAGAGGACTATTAGTAATAGTCATCGAGTAGCGAAATTCGTGACGGTTTCTTTCGTTTTATTCCCAAATAAATCTTTCTTCGACTTGCATTTGCTAACTTTATTATTGCTTTTTCTGTCCAACTAGTTGGGTGATACTAAAAGACCCTTCTCGAACCCTCGGTTTCTCGAAACTCCCGATTTCATGAACCAATTTTCGTTTCCATTGGATAGTACTTCTCTGTCATTTTATCCCTTCTTTCTCAAACCAATTTTCGTTTCAAGATTGTCTTGTCTAAGGTCAATACGACCAAGTACGGACTGAAGTCCGTAAGGTACTGGGCGGCGAACGCCTGGAATCAACTGCCAGACCGAGTAAGAACAATTCCTACACCACAGGCCTTTCGCGAAGCTGTGCGCATCTAGATAGTCTCTTTTTAAATTCGATGTAATTCTTATTTATGTAATTAATTTTTTGTTCTGTAGATATATTTGTTTTTTTTTCTCGGCATATTAGCATATGTTTGCTAGGGGCCTAGTCAGCCCCCGTCAGCTCCGAGGTTAAATAAATTTTATTGATTGATTATTGATTGATTGATTGATTGTGTGGCTGCCGCGTTCTTTGTTTTTATTTGTGTTGTTTTATTTGCGAATTCATTACTTCGTCATTCGTATTGTTTGTGTACTTATCGTGCTTTCGTGCTATTTATATTCTGTTAGGTTTTTTGTGCATAATTTCGCTTTGTTTCCTAGTTTTATTTGCGTAAGTTTTAGTTTTAATTTTCATTCTCTATCGACGTTCTGTACCGTTCACATCGAGTTTTTCTAAGTTTATTCATCGTCCTTTCGTTGCTCTCGTTCCCGTAGTCATACAACGTTTGTAAGTATCTTTAGTTGTTATTTTCTGTTATGCCTTTTATCTTGTCAATTTCAGCCGTTAATTTAGTATTTTTATCGTAACTTGTAATTTTGTTATTTCCTTTAGCAACCGCACTATCGCCGCATTATCTTCGCTTTATCATTGCATTATCATCGCATTTTCGTCGTTTACCTCGTGTGGTTTTTAAATAAAGGTTTGCGTGTGTGAACAAGTTTGACTTCTACATTCGTTGAAACGTTATGGATCCAATCGCTGGTATTGGGATTATTCAGGAACGAGACGTCGTGGAGAGCGGTAGTTTGGAATATACGGGCGCAGCCGGTGGAATCGGAGTATCAAGGACAAGGCAGCGTACGGAAAAAGGAAAGGCGTATATCGCTCACCTAAGATGGACAGATTGTCATTCAATCGGCAAAAGAGTTGTACGGCTGATAAACGAAATCGATTGTCTAACGAGTAACGAGGAAAATGTGAATGTCGTAGAAGGAAATCTTACATCATTTCGTATCACTGTGGAAGAGTTAAAAAGATGCATCGCCGCACTGTTGGGCGATTTGGAAACCCAGGACGAGCTGAACATTGCTAACGACTGGTACGCAGAGCAGAACAAGCAAATAAATGACTTCGTAGAGAAAACCTTGCGTTGGATTTCGGCAGCGAAAGAGAACATCGAGCAGGGCTTGGAAGATGGATCTCTTGCTAGTACAAAGCATACCCGATCGTCGCATCGTTCTAACACGTCATCTAAACCTTCGATCGCTACAAGTAGAGCGAAAGAAAAGGCAAAAGCCGCCGAGTTAACGGCTAAGGTAGCCATGCTGGAACGTAGACAGGAATTAGAGAAAAGAATCGAGAGGCTACGCTTGGAAGAACAGTTAGCGCTTGCTCAAGTTCGTGAACGCGTTTACGCAGAAATTGAAAGTGGCGCCAAAGAGGATTTCAGCCCTCCGCCGAAATTGCCTACGGAAACTCTTCGTGTAGGAAAAACGCCACTTTCTGGTCCGTCACTTCGCACTATTTCAAGTGCCTTCATCACTCCGAGTGTATCGTCAACCATGCCTACCATCCCGAGCGATTTCGCGGGTTTTCACGATGCTCCTGCAACACAAATGCCTCCAAAGCTGAAGCAACGTCCGAAGGTAAATCCGTTCGCAACTGAGGATGACATTCAGCAAAGTTCAACGCCGATACCATATAGAAATTCGAATCCCTTCGCAGCTGAAGATTTCGTCGCTGAACTCCAACAAGGGACAACGCCCATGTCACGTGGAAAGTCGAACCCTTTTGCAGCTGAAGATCACACCGTCGATATCCAGCAAAGCACAAGGCCTGTTCAATTTTCGAGGTCTAACCCTTTTGTAGCTGAACCTTGCGTCGACGTCATGCACCAAAGTACGAAGCAATTTTGTGACGTTCTTCAGAAACAGAACAAGTTGACTGAACTGTTGGCTGATCAACAACGACAAAGTTTGCTGCCCACGTTGACATTGTCTGCATTTACTGGTGATCCTCTGGAGTATTCCACTTTTATTAGAAGTTTTGAATCGCAAGTGGAGGCTAAAATCAGCGCGAACGATGCCCGTTTACAATACTTGGAGCAATACTTGCAAGGACAACCGAAGGAGCTTATCAAGGGATGTCTTCATCTGGATAGACACAGTGGTTACCTAGAGGCTAAGAAGCTGTTAAAGGACAAATATGGTGACCCTTACAAGATATCGAACGCTTACATTAAGAAGATTAATGAGTGGCCTCACATCAGGGCAGGAGATGAGCCGGCGTTAGATAGATTCTCCACCTTTCTCACCCAGTGCCGCAGCACCATTGCAAGTTTAACCTTTCTATCCATCCTCAACCATCCGCACAACTTGCAGAGTATGGTTAGAAAACTTCCATTTCCGCTTCAAGATCGTTGGCGCCGAGAAGCGAACAAGATGAGAGTCGCTAGAGGGGCAATTCCCGCCTTTGCCGATTTTGTTAACTTTGTCAATGCAGAAGCAGGGATTGCAACCGACCCAGTTTTCTCACGAGAAGCCCTCCGTCGCCTAGATGGTTCTTCAGACCGACCTGACCGCTTTAACAGAAGCAGATGTTCTGGCAAGTCAAGGACTTCCGGAGGCCGTATTCGTGACCCATATGTTTCTAGTCACGCAACCATGGCAACAGGGATTACCGCTGCCCGAAAGATCGACCCACGCAACCATGTCAGCCTCTGTAAGCTTTGCAGCAAGATCCATGACCTAGACGACTGCCAGGCTTATCTGAAGAAGACCTTGCCAGATAGAAAGGAGTTCCTTAGGGAAAAGGGTCTGTGTTTTGCATGCTACGACCAAGGCCACAGATCTAATGGGTGTGCTCGGAGAAGAACTTGTAAGAAGTGCTCACGTCGTCACCCTACGGGACTTCATGATGACAACTTTCGTCTCATACCGGTGGCCTCCAAACAGCAGAACCCATCCCCTCCCCAGCAAGAGGATACAATAGTGAATGCTCATACTGAGATGAATGAAGCTGCTTGCAACGCTGCTAGTGTTGACAAAACCGTTTCCGCTGTACCCATCGTTCCTGTCAGGCTGAGATCCGCAGAAAATGAAGTCGTTACGTATGCCATGCTTGATACTTGCAGTACTGGTTCCTTTGTTCTTAAAGACATTGCAGCCAGCTTAGGTGTAAAGGGTGCTGATACACAGTTGATGGTGAAAACCGTGAATGGAACGAAGTTGCACGACACCGAAGTTTTGAATGGTCTAGTCGTTTCAGACTTGAATGGTGACAATACCTTGCAGCTGCCGAAGATATTCACCAAAGAAGATCTCTCTACGTGCGAAGATGTGCCTACGCCCGAACTTGCCTATCAATGGGAACACCTCAAACGTATAGCAACAGATCTGCCAACGCAATTGTCTGATGCCAAAATCGGTTTGCTGATTGGCTCAAATTGTCCGAAAGCCCTTGAACCATTAGACGTATTGGCAAGTCAAGATGGTGGTCCCTTTGCAATTAAGACATTCGCTGGATGGGCTATAGTAGGTCCCCTGTACATGTCGAACAAAGAGCTCCCAATGGTGAACTGCAATAGAGTTGCTGCTAAGGAAGTTGGTTCTGACAGACGCTTTGATCACCACTTCATGGTAGAGGACAAGGTCAGAGAAATTGTCACTCCTCAAGCGCTGAACAAGATGTTCGAACTAGACTTCAGCGAGCGAACAGAAGACAAAGGGCAAGAGTACTCGCAAGAAGATAAGAAGTTTCTTCAGATTGTCAATCAGGGTACTAGACGCACAGAAGACAATCACTACGAGATTCCTCTTCCATTCCGCTGTACTGATCTGCGCTTTCCTGAAAACAAAGAGCAAGTCCTCCAAAGAGTATACTGGTTAAAGAGAAGGCTTAACAAAAGTGAGACTTTTTACAAGGATTATGTCAATTTTATGAACACGATCATCGCCAAGGGATTTGCTAGAAGAGTGCCGTCAGACCTTATATCTGCAAAGAAAGGCCAAGTTTGGTACATACCTCATCATGGCGTATATCACGCGAAAAAACCGAACAAGATCCGGGTCGTATTTGACTGTAGCGCCAGATTCGGAGGCACATCGCTGAACGATCAATTGTTACAAGGGCCTGACCTGACGAATCGACTGGTGGGAGTACTAACACGATTTCGCCAGGAACCAATCGCTTTTATGGGTGACATTGATGCAATGTTTCATCAAGTCCGGGTTCCAGAAGGTCAGCGCGACTTTCTTCGTTTCTTATGGTGGCCGGAAGGAGATTTGACCCGAAATCTTGAAGAGTACCAGATGAACGTCCACCTGTTTGGTGCAGTGTCCTCGCCAAGTTGCTCGAACTTTGCATTACGAAAGGCAGCCGACGACGCTGAGAAAATTGTTGGAGCAGAAACCGCTGATGTTCTAAGGAAGAATTTCTATGTTGACGACTGTCTTCGTTCAGAAGAAACAGAGGAGTCTGCTATCCAAAGAGTACGTGGTGTTCGCGATGCTTGTGCACACGGAGGCTTCAATCTGGCAAAGTTCGTTAGTAACAGCAGAACCGTGTTGGAGAGTGTCCCAGAAGAAGCACGTGCCCCCAAAGTTAAATCGTTAGAGCTTTGCGATGGTTACCTTTATATTGAGAGAGCTCTCGGTGTGCAATGGGCAATTGAATCAGACACGTTTGGCTTTAGGATTATCGTTAAAGATCAGCCGCTAACACGTAGAGGAATACTATCTACAATTTCATCCGTCTACGACCCCCTGGGAATAGCAGCGCCATTTTTATTGGTTGGAAAGCAGATACTACAGGATCTTTGTCGTACGAAGTTGAGCTGGGATGAAGAGGTCAGCGAAGAGTTCCGCGTACGTTGGGAGGATTGGAAAAATCAGTTGCCTGCCCTGGAACGTTTCTCCATGGAGCGATGTCTCAAGCCTGAAAACTTTGGTACAGTCATCTCGAGACAAATTCACAACTTCTCGGATGCTAGCTCAACGGGTTATGGTCAAGTGTCATACCTTAGAATCGAGAACGAGAGAGGAGATATCCATTGCGCGTTCCTTATGGGGAAAGCTCGCGTAGCTCCTGTTAAAGCCACGACCATTCCACGTCTCGAGCTCACCGCCGCCACTGTTTCAGTTCGAGTGGGTGAATTGATTGCCGAAGAACTGGACGAACCTGTCGAGAGTAAGACTTACTGGACAGACAGTACAACTGTGTTGAAGTACATCCGAAATGATAAGAAGCGTTTTCATGTGTTTGTGGCGAATCGCGTACAGATGATACGAGATGCAACCGATCCTGACCAATGGAGGTACGTTGAGACCAAGTTGAATCCTGCTGACGATGCATCACGTGGTTTAAAGGGCAACGAGCTATCTAAACAGCATCGCTGGATCACGGGTCCTAATTTCCTATGGCTTCCTGAGAGTGAATGGCCACAACTTAGTTCTGACTTAGATGAAGTTTCTGTTGATGATCCTGAAATTAAGAAAGTTCTTGTGCACAGCATAGACGTCAATAAGGGTACGGATCTTCTAACAAGGCTTACACGTTTTTCCGATTGGCACCGGATGAAAAGATCCATTGCCTGGATACTCCGTCTTAAGCCTAACTCAAGTGAGACGTCGTTGCCACCGAAGACTGGAGCAACAAGCTTGAAAGATAATCTCCCGAGAGTAGAAGAACTGGAAAGAGCTGAGAAAACCATTCTCAAGCTGGTACAAAGTGGTGCATTTCCTGAAGAGATTGAAGCCCTTCGTAAGATTCAGCGCGCAGATTGCAAGACCGACCGCGACTTTGCGAAAGCAAGGAAGTCAGAGATCAAGAAATCCAGTACCTTGTATCGCCTTGATCCATTCCTGGACCAAGATGGTCTCATACGTGTCGGTGGTAGGCTGAGAAAATCTCAAGAGTTTCCAGAAGATTTTAAGCATCCAGTGATCCTCCCAAGGAAAAGTTTCATCGTGGACCTTATAATCAGAGACGCTCATAAGAGGGTTGATCATGCAGGAAGAGGCATTACGCTAAACGAGCTTAGAAGTCGATATTGGATTGTTAACGCTAATTCCGTTGTGAGACATCTCATCTCCAAGTGCGTGGTCTGTCGTCGTCTTCGTGGAGCAACAGGTGAACAGAAAATGGCTGATCTTCCTCGAGAGCGCATAACGCCTTCCCCTCCTTTCACGTACTGTGGTGTTGACTACTTTGGTCCCTTTCTCATCAAACAAGGAAGGAAAGAAGTAAAACGCTATGGAGTGTTATTCACATGTCTTGCCAGCAGGGCGGTACATATCGAAACGGCGGACTCGCTGGAGACAGATTCCTTCATGAACGCTTTACGGCGGTTTATAGCAAGAAGAGGGCCAGTACGTGAAATCAGATCAGATCAGGGCACCAATATCATCGGAGCGAAGAATGAGCTAAAGAAGGCCTTAGATGAGATGGACCATAGCGCGATCCAAAAAGGTCTTTGCAGGGACTTCAAAGCTGATTGGGTAATCCAATGGAAACAGAACCCTCCAGCCGCGTCCCATATGGGTGGCGCTTGGGAGCGCCAGATACGCTCCATTCGATCAATTCTATCTGCATTGCTGCGAGAATTTGGCCACACCCTTGACGACGAGACGTTCAGAACCCTGCTAACTGAGGTTGAATGCATCATTAACAGCCGGCCGCTTACTGTTCCGTCAAGCGATCCTGAGGATTTAGATCCCCTCACACCGAGTCACATTCTGACCACGAAGTCAAGAGTCGTGATGCCTCCACCTGGAAATTTCCAGAAAGCTGACGTGTATCTCCGAAAAAGATGGAAACGCGTTCAATGCCTCTCAAACGTCTTTTGGACAAGATGGAGAAAAGAATACGTACAAAGCCTGCAGCAAAGAATGAAGTGGAATCGAACAAGAAGAAATTTGGAAAGGGGAGACCTGGTTCTGATCGTTGACGAGCGAGTGGCAAGGAACGTCTGGAGCTTGGGTCGAGTTGTTGACGTACACCCGGGTGCAGATGGTCAAGTCCGATCAGCCAAGGTTGCCACCACTACGACAGTGCTGGATCGCCCAATCGACAAACTCGTGCTAGTCTTAGAAAATGAAGAGTGAAACCGGGGTAATCCCAGCCAGAGGAGCCACAAGACATGAACTTTTTTTAGAACCGTTTTTAATGTTAAGAACTGAGACATTAAGAGTTGAGAACTCTTGGGGAGCCAGATGTGGCTGCCGCGTTCTTTGTTTTTATTTGTGTTGTTTTATTTGCGAATTCATTACTTCGTCATTCGTATTGTTTGTGTACTTATCGTGCTTTCGTGCTATTTATATTCTGTTAGGTTTTTTGTGCATAATTTCGCTTTGTTTCCTAGTTTTATTTGCGTAAGTTTTAGTTTTAATTTTCATTCTCTATCGACGTTCTGTACCGTTCACATCGAGTTTTTCTAAGTTTATTCATCGTCCTTTCGTTGCTCTCGTTCCCGTAGTCATACAACGTTTGTAAGTATCTTTAGTTGTTATTTTCTGTTATGCCTTTTATCTTGTCAATTTCAGCCGTTAATTTAGTATTTTTATCGTAACTTGTAATTTTGTTATTTCCTTTAGCAACCGCACTATCGCCGCATTATCTTCGCTTTATCATTGCATTATCATCGCATTTTCGTCGTTTACCTCGTGTGGTTTTTAAATAAAGGTTTGCGTGTGTGAACAAGTTTGACTTCTACAGATTGATTGATTGATTGATTGATTGATTGATTGATTGATTGATTGATTGATTCACCTGGAGGTTCTACTGTATAAATTATCGAAAATTGTTTCATTTTATTTAAAACTGGTCATGGTATATTGCTGTATGAGTTTGGTTTACAGGCCATGGTATATGAGCTCATATACCACAGACCATAAATATGGAAGGTGTACGGCCCGGGGGAGGTAGTCTGTATATTTTTGGGTGGTTTGTGCCACTGGGCTCTGAAACCCTTATCCAATACCAGACCACGTTTAGCTGATTTTGGAACCCTTTACTAGACTAGAAGCACAACTTTAAAGCAAGGGACCGCAAACGAAAATGCTGCTAGTGTAGGATCCAGCAAGGGATCTGATCAGCGTAAAAATGATAAATGACAAACAATACTGCAAGGCTGATCGTACTTAGACTGTTCACAGCCCTCTATTTTTTCGTGTTTTTTTTCGATCAATGAGCGCGCGGTGAGAACGACTAGAAAACTGGACGCCAGCGCAAAACGGAAGAAGCAAGGGGGTGGGGGGCGGGGAGCGAAAAAAATAGAGGGGCTGTAGACATCTTTGAAAATATTGAATTTCCCGTTTCTCCAGAAACGGAAAATTCGCATTGGTTGAAAGGCGGCAAAAGTGTCATGACCTTAACAACGGCCGATCATGATTGCTTGCAGGCGCGTCTTGCGGTTCGCTCGAGTTGTCATTGCTGTGTTTTGCGATGGATCGATAATCTATTGGAACGCTCGTTGGAGAGATTTCCAAACGTTTCGTCTCTCAA
Source organism: Meandrina meandrites (assembly GCA_963693305.1). Lineage (NCBI taxonomy): Eukaryota > Metazoa > Cnidaria > Anthozoa > Scleractinia > Meandrinidae > Meandrina > Meandrina meandrites. Next base: position 19,263,654 of record OY855907.1, on the reverse strand, counting down.
AGACAAGCAAAAAGAGGCCGTTCGCCACCTTCTCTGTTCGAAGGACGTAGAATTTTACCGACTGGTGCCGGATGTTATGACAAAACAAATGCAAGAAGATGGGAATGTTGTTGTTCTTGTTGTAGCGGTACTACAGTCAAAAGAAATGAACCTTCTTGCTTGAGGCTGCTTTGACGGGTTTTGCTTGCGTTGTTCAGGATTCTTTGGCGAATCAATTTCCTGGCATAACTTTTGCTTCGCCGAAGACGTGCGAGGCGAACGTGACATTCTTTTGAATCGCTCGTCACGATCAACTTTAGGAGATTTTACGCCATCTATCGGTCGCGCTAGAGATTACTTTATAAATTCAATATTGCTTGCTGCACTTCTAGATGTAGATGCACAAGATGAACACACTCTACTAGAACGAAATTCGTCTGCTTGCCCTGCAATTCCCAAATCGACCAACACGCCTGCCAACTTTCGCCGTATAACACCTTCGCGTTTTGGCCTCACAAATAAATTTTCTGTAGAGATGTACGATGTCTTGCCGAAGTTCCCCAAACGAATGGCGAAGGAACACCCGCATATCCTGCAAAAATCGGAAGGAACGCTTGATTTGGCTTTCTGCCTCTTTTTGTTGGAATTTAAATTTATAAACAAGCACTTTACCGCTCAATTTTATTGGTCCGAGTTAATTGAAAGGTCAAGAGGCGGAGTTGTAAATCACAATGCGATGACAAGGGGAGGGGTCTAAAACTTGCACTTTTATTCAAAGATGTCTACAGCCTCTCTATTTTTCTTTCGCTCGCTTCCCGCCCCCTCCCTCGGCGCGCTCGCGCTTCGCGCTCGCTTCGTTTGCTTTTTTGCGTTGAAAAATCGAGAGGCTGTGGACAGTCTAGATCGTACTACATAAAAAGTAAACTTTGTGAGACACCAACACGACTAGAACCGATATAGTGGGATTGCAACCGTGGACAGCTGTTTCGTTCTTTTTGGAACTCGTCAGCACGGTGTAGCAAATCCAAATAACGCCAGCGAAAGAGCCAACGCAAATGGATTGCCCAATGTACACTATATCAAGTTCCGTACTTTGAACTCACTTGTCCCCCGAATCACGCACTGCCACATCACGTGTTTCGGGGGACAAGAAGACAAAAGTGTCACGATGATGTCTCACAAAGCGAAATGTCCTAAATGTGGATGGCACGGCCATTCCGAACATTTAAGCGCATGGACACAACCATGCTGAATAAAAACGCAGCATATCGGATACGAGTTCCAAAAAGAACGAAACAGCTGTCCACGGTTGCAATCCCACTATATCGGTTCTAGTCGTGTTGGTGTCTCACAAAGTTTACTTTTTATGTAGTACGATCAGCCTTGCAGTATTGTTTGTCACTAGACTAGACACCGAAAATCCGTACCCTATCCCAGATTTGCTCTTTTTAGAACTTTAATAGTGATTATCACTATTTAATAGTGATTTTAATGTAATACCATCTGTCAACACACTGTCAACAACGTTGCTGCGATGATTTTATTTACGTTTAGGAAAGCCTCTTTCTCTTCCAAGTTTCTATTCCTATTCTGAACTTAATTATTCATACCACTGATTAGTTTCCCGGCCAATGATACCCTATTCTAGACCAAAACTCTCTGATTTCTATACCCTAACCATACCCTTCACAGCGGCACATACTTTCATCCCCTCCCCCCCCCCCCCCCCCGGGTGTACGGCCTGTACGCGTCAGCGAGAACAGCCAGACAGACAGCCGGGGAGCTCAAATATTGTAATTTTTCGTGTGTTTGTCAGGTTTGTGAGTCATGCACACAGGCTTGTTGGATATGATCTATATGAGATAGTTACAGCTCTCTTGATTGCGTGACGACCATTATGGCAGCCATCTTGAAAATGACCGAGGGGATCTGAAGCGAGGGTGACATAAGTAACAAGGTTTGCTCCTTGTACTTGATATCACCTTATGCAAACCCAGAAATTGGAGTTTTTATTTTGCGATTTATAACATAATGAAGTCTGCTGCTACCAAAGTGAATCCTGACTTAGCAAAAGAGCGAGAGAAAGCTTCGTTTAACACCACAGAACTGACTTACTTGCTTGATGGAGGACAGCAAAAGACGGAGAGAAAGAGGTTCCTAGGTAAACCTTGAAGCTGATATGTACTTCATTAGAGAACACATATAAACTTAGTTGCTGATTTTGATAACATGGAACCACTGTATAAAAGACCAGTAACAGTAGCGTTTCTTAAGGAGCAGTGCCTTTCTGGCTTTAGTAGAATAATTTGGAAGGAGTGCGTCGACCTGTTTCCACTCACACTGCCTTCCCTTTCTCAATTTAATAAACACTCCCATTCGAGCAGATCTAGCTAAATGCACACTTTTCCGTTACTCTATGTAAAGACATACTTCAATATTAAAGTGACTGTACCCCCTACCTCCCACCCCCCCCCCCCCCCCCTCAAATAAACACCCCCCAATAGATAGGCACTCTAATATAATAAATGCTTCCATTGTGGGAGGCGCGGTGGCCTAATGGTTAGTGCCATGGACTCCAGATTGATTGGGGTGGGTTCAAGCCCTGGCCTGGGCACTGCATTGTGTTCTTGGGAAAGACACTTTACTCTCATAGTGCCTCTCTCCACTCAGGTGTATAAATAGGTCCCGGCAACGCTCCTGGGGGAAACCCTACGATGGACTAGCATCCCATCCAGGGGGGAGTAGAAGTACTCCTAGTCACTTCATGCTACAGAAACTGGGATAAGCTACGGCCTGATGGGCCGCTAGGCTTATATGCAGACTTAACCTTTTCTGTTAGTCTATTTAGTGACATACTTTAATAGTAATGTGACTGTACCCCCTACCCCCTCAATAAACACCCCCCCTCCCTCCAATAGAGAGGCACCCTATTGTAATAAATGCTCACTATTGAGACATAAAACAAGGGACATGTGGATAACAAGTGACAAGCAAGGTGAAGACCTGAAAAGGTTTAGACAGCGACATGCATACCCCCTCCCCCAACAGGCCTCACTATAGTAAACTTTACCAATTGATCCCATCTTCAAGTGCCTTCCATTGAATATCAATAAGCATTCTTGGCACTAAATGATTTTTTATGGTACATAGTACTGTTATAAAGTAACGTTTTGCTTTGTGAGCATTGATGTCCAATAGTAAGCTTTGCTAGCGATGAGCATTTTCAGAAAACTACCTCCACTAAAAACTGGGCATGCAAGCACTTTTAAAAATATGTGAACACAAGCAAACAAGCCCCCACTGAAATTTTGCGAGCAAAATTTTGAGGGACCATTCACGACCCCCAAGATGGAGCGGCTGTGAGTGTTATGAATGTCACACTACAGTATAACACAACTTTGATTGAGCAAAGCAGTTTCAATTTTTTTAGTGGATGAATCAAGCTTTAAAATCCCTTTGTCTATTTAAAGAATAAAGTGCTTGGATATCTATCACATTATGTTGAGTGCAGCTTTTTAATCTGGTGGTTGCACTTTGGGAAAGAAGTTGAAATTGAATTATCATTTCTGTTTACAACGCGTACAGTAATGGTGCAGGTTTCAGCAGGGTATTTACTGTTCAACTGTATTTATTTAGTGATTAGAGTGGTGGAATATAGCCAATTTATTTTCATTTTCTTGTGTCACAAAAATCTTGAAACAAGCGTGGCACGAGATGGCTTGAAGAGCTTTTGATCTTATCTGGCTGTTTTCTGTTATTAATTTATTTGAAGTGTCATTGTTGGTGAAGGATCCTGTGTTTAGTAAAGAAGATGCATACATACTGGACCGCAGACATGCGTATGAACGGACCTTACAGCAAGGATTACGAATGGTTGAGCTGACCAAGGAACATCAAATTACTAATCCAGAAGATGTGATCATTTTGGAAAGGTATTTGAGTTTGCATTATACAACTGCGAACTGTGTTAGACATTTGGACGTCTTCCAGTAAGGGAATCAACAAATTTGTTGATTGGACATGACTCAACATATTTAACAATTGTCTCACAGTGAAAGGGCTACTGCTAGTAATAAAATATTTAAAACTCTCTTTCACCAGGTTTGTAGCAGGCCAATTTCCGTACAACCTGAGTAAAGGAATGTTCATTCCTACCATAAAGGTACGTATCTATATACGTACACACAACAAATAGTATTACTGTAGCAGTATTTATTAATTAGCATTAAATATTTAGTTTTTCAAGACAGCAATATTTTTTCAAGGCAGCCAGACAGTCAGAGACCTGTTGCTCTCAGAATGCATGAATGAATATAGAGGGAATTAAGTGTTGAACAAAAAATCAACTTAAGTTTATGGAAAATATACTTATCAGTGTATTAAGCAATTTGCAGATGGCAAGGGAAACCCGAGCCTGAACTTTATCAGTTATGTTGAAACCAGCTTACAGGAGGAAGCACTTTTATTAATTATTTTAATACCACACAACCCATGCGATGAGATTGCTGGTCAATCCCAGCAGTGCATGTATGCAGGACACGTGTCACATATGAAGCTAGTAAATGGCCTCGCTGACCAAGAGTCTCTCTCTCATAGCTCAATGGTTAGAGTGCCCAACCGGTATCTGAGAGGCCATGGGTTTGATTCAGTCATTGAATTATTAAAATATCATGTAAATTATATGGCTTGTACTGGTTTAAGTTTCTGCTCGGTTTAAAATTTTTTAAAACAGTTTACTTTTATTTCCCTTTGTTTCAGATTATGATAACTATGTTAATATAATATCAATACACCGTGAAAACTAAATTAATTAATCAAACTGGTTGGAAAACTTCAAACAAAAGAAAAATTTAAACCAAATATAATCTGTTGGCATCAGTCACAGCATAGTAAATGCAGTGTATTTCATCTGTTTTAGAGTCAAGGAACTGAAGAACAAAAAGCCAAGTGGCTTCCTCTTGCAGAGTCTTATCAGATCATTGGAACTTATGCACAGACGGAACTAGGTCATGGTAAGTATGCTGTACACAGATCAGTGACAATAGCTTTGAAGTTGATTAATTAGCTCACTAGCCTCGACATGCATTATTTCTGGCCTGACCTACAAAAGGAATAAAAAATTGCTTTGAGTGCATACTTGTTGAGTTCTATTATTATAAGCACACAGGAGTTTTAAAGAACCCAAGAGAAGTGCATCAACAACCATGAGGAAGAACTGAGGGGTGTTCTTGACCTTTTGTTTTGCACAATAGTAATGTTAAGGTGCTTGTTCCCCTCAAGCACCTAAATAGCATTATTGTGCAAAACAAAAGGTCAGAACACCCCTCAGTCTTACAAAAGGCAGATCGATCCAAGTGGGAAGTCTAAAGCAGGTTTCTTGTCGGGAACTTTGTCAGTGCAAGTTTTGCAGTATCTGCTTAGGTGCTGTGGCGACAAAGTTGGTGAGAAGCAAGCTGGTTTTAGACTTCTACTGTGAAACTCAGAAAACCGTGAACACCAGAAATATTAATGGAATGTTATTGTGTTGCAAGGAAAAAGCCAATCAGGCGTGAGAAAACTAAACCGCAAACAGCAACGGTTATTAGTTTGTGGTTTTGAGGTTTGCTTGCGTGTCCTGAACTTTATTTTGATTGGGCACTAGACAATCAACATTCCTGAAATATTTCAGGTGTTCACGGTTTTCTGAGTTTGATAGTAATAATTGATTGAGTGTTGAGGGCTGAACCTCCCCTGTCAAATCAATCAATGCATGATTGTGAAAACCAAGAAGTGTATGTGTGATCTTTTTCTTGATTTCGTGGGATTTTGTACTGTGTGATGTGATCATGTGAGGATTGGAAAAGTGAGGGCATATAGCGCTTTGCTGAAAGCAAAAGTTAGATGAAATGGGAAAACTAACAATGCAATTTTGACAACATCTGCCAAGCATGTTTACTTCATGTTCTTTAAATTGAGTCAACAGTGCACATGTCACATAAGCAGAGTGTTGTACTGGCTAGTTATCAAGCAAACACATTAAAATAGTCTTGACAAAAAACAACAAAAAAGAGCTAACCGCAAGCAGACAGGAGTGAAAGCTAACCACAAGCAGACTGGAGTGAAAGCTAACCGCAAGGAGAAGGCTAAACACTGGCTTGGGGTTAGCCTCTATATCCTAACCCTAAGCCATACCCTTACCCTAACCCTAACGTTAGGGTTGGAGTTTAGGGTAAGGGTTAGGGCTTAGTATTAGGGTTAAAACAATAACCCAAAGGGTTAGGATTAGGGTTTAGGGTTATAACAACAACCAGTTAACCTTCGCTGGTTTCATTGTTTGGAGCAACAAAAGGTTTCTTTTATTTATCATTTGTCAAAGGATATTCTCAAAGACGTTGCTGGCAAAACACCTTGTTTTCTGCAAGCGTTATTTATGGGAAATGAAACAAAGACCAGCGAAATGAAATACAGGACAGTTGTTTTGACAATGTTCAATTAGTGAAATTTGCTACGGCCTTCTTTGCACCAAACCCTTCAAATGTTAGATACTCAGCATTACAGGTGTGCAGTGTATGTGGAGGGTGCAATGTGAGCAAATGGTGCAGTACATGCAGTAGGCTCTTTGCATGCCACACTGCAAGCACATGGCAATGGGACAGTATAATAGTGTGCAAAGGAAGTTCTATCCAATAGCCCAGCAACCCTAAATAAAATATAGAATTACATGGACAGTGTGTCCATACACCCACAGAAGGAATTTGACCTATCACCCCCTTCCCCACCCCTCTGGGATATATAATTTGGCTTCATACATTTCTTTAAATTTTCCTCTTCTCCAGAATTTCCAATCCCTTTTGTGGGTGGGGGGGGGGGGGGGGGGGGGGAGTATGGATATTTTCAGGAGCTGCACACAATACATATATTATAATCACTGTACATTCGCAACGAGTGTAATTTATCTTGCAGTTTGACATTTACAGTAAATTATTTTAAGGTACTTTTGTGCGTGGCCTCGAGACTACAGCGACATACGACAAAAGGACACAAGAGTTTGTTATTCACTCGCCGTCGCTGTCAGCATGCAAATGGTGGCCAGGAAACAGTATGTCTACCTTAAACATTTTACTGCACACTAAATAAATATACATGTAACATTAAAACAAATAAAACAGGGTTCCCACATAGTCAAAGGCCTGGTTCACACTAGCGACATAACAGCAAGGTCACACAAATGGGAAAAACACCTGACATCGATGTCTTATGTCACCAGTGTGAACAACACAACATAAAGACATAGTTGAAACATAATGGTATAAGCATAAAGACATAAGGAAAAAAACTGTCAGTGATCTTTTCTTTATGTTGTTATATCCATGTTGTTATGTCGTTATGTCGCTAGTATGAACCAGGGTTAACAAATATCTGAAAAAGTACTGAAAAATACAGGTAGATACAGTACACATCTGTCAACAAGCTGTTTAGATAATGAGTGATATAGCACAGATTACAGGGACGGTTCAATGTAAGCTTTGTCTCTGTACTATTTTACATTTGCTTTGAAATGCTTGAAGCAGCAGAATTTAATCACAGTTAAATCACTGCAGGAAAAGAAATTAAAGCATTTTTTAAGTTTTGAAGAGCTGAGCTTTTTCTTGAAAATTATCATCATAAATTCTGACAACTTTTTCACTGATTAATTTTCCTATATTTGACCTGAAAAGATCTAAGTTTGAAATGTGTGCTTATGCAAATCAGTTAAAATGTGCATACAAGTGCTAAACGATTTCAAAAATCTTGGTACTCAGGCCCTGAACATTGGGCCAAAATCAAGTTATTATACCTCAGATAGATCTGTAGTAAAGCCCTGTCTGAGATAACTTAAAATACAAAGCCCTACCTACAACAAGCTAAGTATTTAATGATAACTATGACATAATTTTCAGTGGGCAAGTCATCAAATTTTGCCACTGTGCCTGCCAGGCTAATAGTGGATGAAAAGGATCGTGGAATACAGATGTTTATGGTTCAACTGCGGGATCTGCAGACTCATCAGCCTCTACCTGGTAAGGTAACTGTTCATTTTAAAGCTAATTATGTGTAATCATGTTGCATGTACCCTAGACTTCATGCATCCTTGTCTTTCTCCCAGATAATTGAGCAAGTGTGAGCATGATAATTATGTGAATATCAGGAGTAGTGGGTGAGGAAGACTGTCAAGTGAACTATCTGGAAGAGGGGACTGTGTTCAGTTTGTTGTTATCCTTAAACTCTCAGGAATCCCAGTAGCCTTTGAACCTAACCTCAGAGCTCCCACCTGCAGATCAAGGCTTACATGGAACTATATGTAGCGTGGGGAGAGGGGAATCTCCTGTGGCTTACACTCGCCTTGTTGTGCAGTCAGGAGAACAGAGCAGAGACTCTTAACTCAACTCTTATAACAGCGTAACTCATTATTGTCTTTACTTTTTACCATCACTTCTAATTACGTGCTTAGAACCAAACCAAAGCACTGTAAGTTGTCTTTTCTAATTGTTAATTGTAGGCAACTCATAACTTCCCCCCCCCCCCCTCCAGTATTAGAGACAGTGCTTTTAGTCTCTAGCTTCTACATCTCAGTAAAAAATCTTTAATTAACTTTTCCGGACTTGAGTTTCTGTCCACGAAACGAAAGTGGGGGGTGTCAATAATGGTGATCGGCCCACAAGGGAAGAGTAAGTAACACAACAACTGGATATAAAATGGAACAAAACAATCAGGTAAACCTGGAGAAAACAGAAAAACCCTTTTAACTGGCCATTTACGAGATACCTTTTATCTCTGTTTCACAACCAGGTCTCGTGCACGATCTTTCATATGAAAATTAGTTTGATTTGCACGACAATAAACCCCGTGGGGGGGGGGGGGGGGGGGGTTACTCCCCTAAATTTCGGATAGGGGTGTGCCACGAACATTCTCAAACCCTGACCCTATTAATACAAAAATTAATACCCTTTCTAAGGCCTAAACCCGAAAATTGACACCCTACTCAAGGGGAGGAGAAGCATTGCATGAAGACTCAAATAACGGCTAGCCGCGCACGGCAAAGCTCAAATCTTTCAAAATCTTTTCAAAAGTTTAGCTGGGCGTTTATTTGACCTGATAGAATTTAGCTACCCTATCTAAGGATCACACCAGGAACACAATGCCAAAAGGAACAAAAGTGATACCCTTTTTTAAGGACCGAGAACCTCAAAAAACATACCCTATCTCGTGGCACATACCTATATAGCCCATGTATGGGAGTACCCCCCTGCCTCCCCCCCCCCCCCCCCCCCCGGGCAATAGACATGCAAGTTAAGCTCATTTCCATATGAAAGGTTGTGCACCACGAATCGTTTTAAAACAGACTGAGGTAAAAGGCAAACTCGGAAATAGCTTACTGTGTTCTATGTAAATCTTTTGTTAGCTGAGCTAGACTATTTATAAAACTGTTGTTTGAACTAAATGAAATAATCATATATTTGGTGTATGTGTAGGTATAACAATAGGAGACATTGGAGCAAAGTTTTCCTCAACATTTAATGGAGGTGACAACGGATACCTGATGTTTGACCATGTGCGAATTCCACTCAACCAAATGCTGATGGGACTAGCCAAGGTAAAACAAGGTCAACAACTCACATTAAGTTAATGTTTATGTCAGTATTTGCTATATTTCTCTGTACAAACTAGTATTCGTCAATGCTGGCACTCAGCACAACGTCAGAACACATCTATCTACAACTACATTGGTTCAGTTTAAATATTAGAAAATTAGACCATTTCCTTATTTGCGTCAATGACTTCGAAATTGGTTTCAGGTCGATGCCCAGGTGGACAAAAATACAGTAAATGTATGAAAATTATCCACCATGCCTGGACTTGAATACTTTGTTCGTGGGCATTTAAGCGTAAATGCAGGAAAGGTGTATTAAAACAGATAGTTAAAGAAAAACAAGGAACAAACTCCATGGTTAGTTAGCTAGTAGTTGTTTTGCCTGCCTGCCAGCCGCATCTGTCATCTCTTACCCTTTACGGCTGAAATCATATAATTCTATTTTTTCTCCTTGGTGTCTGGTAATGTCTGGACTCACTTCTTGGTATAGGGTTTTACGATTTGAAAATGATTCATTTTCAAATCATAAAATCCTATGCTAAGAAGTGGGTCCAGACATTACCAGACACCAAAGAGAAAAAATAGAATTATTACTGATACAATAGCCAGGGTTGGACATTAGCGCTCGCCCACTTGCCCAGGCAAGTACCAAAACTGTCGGGCGAGTACAAATCACCGATCACTCGCCGGTTTGGCGAGTACGATTTTCAGCTCCAGAATATACTTGTCTATTCAAAATAAACATAACTTTCTACTCCACTTTAAAATAATCTACACTGTCCACAACAGTAATGGTTCGCAAACATACAAAAATAGCTTCGCTTGGTAATTGTTAAATGACGAAAAGACCTTGAAAATGAACAGAGAAATTCAACTAGCTCAAACAAAGGAACAGTGTCAAACATGATTAAAAATTGAAGTTGGATATTTTATGTTCGTGGGCCGTGGAGGGAGGGAGGCCTTGATGTTTTCTGTGTTTGTATGGAGCTAGGAGACTGGGCGAGTTAAAAATTATCTGGCGAGTGCAGCTGGAAGGTCACTCGCCCAAATGGAGAGTGCTCCAAACTTTTAGTTTCCAACCCTGATAGCATAAGTGTCTTCAAATCCGTGGCCAATTTTGGCTTAAAAAGTCCACCCAACAGCGCAGGTTTGAAGAGAAAGCGTCTATCCATTCTTGTACACTGAGCCCGGAGGCGGCGTGGCCTAGTGGTTAGGGCGCTGGACTTGCAACCCGGAGGTCCCGGGTTCAAATCCTTCTCCCTGCCACTGGCTGGATTTGTTTTCTGTAGCCCAGAACTCAACTCCACCACGCTTTGTAAATAGCCAACTGGTCAGCCTCCTGCCAGTTGGGATTCTTAAGATGTTAATTTGTTTGCATATTTCTTTGTAACGCGCATTTGATCATATTCACATGAAATTTGCGCGATATAAATGTTAATTATTATTATTATTATTATTATTATTATTATTATTCTGTTGGTCAGCAACAAGAAAACAGGCTCTGTCTTACTCCAATTTTTTTAGTATGAATTAGTATGCGCGGAGTGCTCGTTTTTAAATTTTCAGTAGACTTTTCACAGCCTCTCTATTTTTCAACGCAAATAAAAGCGAGCCCGAAGGGTGAAGTGCAAAGCACGGGGGTGGGGATGGGTAGCGATTTTTTTCGCTTTCCCCCCCCCCCCCCCCCCCCCAACCCCCTCGCGCCTCTCGTTTTGCGCTGGCGACCAGTTCACTCACCGGACTTTCACCGCATTCAACACTCGAAGAAAAACACGAAAAATAGAGGGCTGTGAACAGTCTAATTCTTCAGCATAAACGACCGGAAGCCCGTGAATCACGAAGCCCGTCATTCACATCTTGATGCTGACCAAAACGAAAGCGGGCTCTGAGTGATGATTTGTTATCTGGTAAGCTGTCAATGTCGACTTTATTTTGTCACTAACAGCTCTCTCCTGATGGAACCTTCACAAAACCAGCAAATTCCAAATTATTGTATGGCACCATGAGTTTTGTGCGTGCAACAATTGTTCTTGGTTCTTTCTGGAACTTGTCCCGAGCCATAACTATTGCTATTCGGTACAGTGCAGTGAGGAGACAGAGTCAACTCAAACCGGGGTAAGTTAATTACTGCTTCCAATAATATTATATGGCTGAAAAGATGGACACCATTTCTCTTATTAATTAACTTGTATCTTTAAATATCAAGGTAGATAGAATACGTTTTAAATGTAAGCTGACAGCCAGTTACTATTTTGTGGCCACAAGTTGTTGTCCATTCCAGCCCTGCGATATGTTTGTTGTCGAATACCAAGTTGAGCTGAAGTAAAAATGGTTGATTTTCGGTTTTTGTACGAAAGGTTTTGCTCCCTTTTTATTTTGTTCACTCTTATTCTTTTCTACAAGAAATAACATGTACAACGGGTTTCAGGGATAGAATACATAAATTAATTCAGTTTTTTGTTAAACAACAGTGAACCCGAGGCTCAGATAATTGCCTATAAAACTCAACAGTACAAACTGTTACCAGGTTTAGCCATGGCCTATGCTACAAAGTTTGCTTCTGATCATGTGTGGAGAATGTTTCAAGAAACGCAAAAGAAAATTGCTGCTGGAGACTTGTCTATGTTACCAGAGGTAAGGTAATATTGGACAAGTTATATTGCTAAATATCTGGCAACACTTTCTTGCAGCTCCCCTTCCCCTGCCCTGCCCTGCCCTGCCCTCTACATTGTATAATTTCAAGTTGTAGTCAGGTGCACAGTCAAACGTGCCTACGCTCGCAAATTATTTTCTAAAATTCTGCAACAAATGCTATAAAACAACCTTTAACTTTTTTGCCCGTTTTTTGCCATTTCACAAATTTTGTCTGCCATCAGCAGTGCCAATTCCCACTGCCGCGCGAGTGAATATTGAATCATAGCAAATTATTTGAGCCCAGTAGTATCAGTATTTCGTGTAGTGTGATTGTCTGGGTGAGAGTAGCTCCGAAAATAACTGTGGTTGGTGACTGACGTTTCGACAATCTGAGCGGAAGTCATCTTCACAATCTAGTGACAACAACTTTTCGTATATGTTGAATCCTCTGTTGACTGACGGCTTGTGGAAAATATCTGACAGATGCAAGCTAAAATTGAAGCGTTTGTTCGTATTGTAATCCATTTCCACCCTCGGCTGGTTATTAATATTGTCGGGTTATGTTTTGTCAAGGTAAGGTTTTAAGCCTCCTAAAATCAAACTATCTTATATCATACTCCAAGTACCCACAAGAATATTCTACAAATACAAATCCTGTAACTTGTGCCTTTAGGTCCATGCCATGACAAGTGGTCTTAAAGCATTCTGCTCATCAACAGCCATGCATCATGCTGAGACATGTCGACTGGCATGTGGTGGGCATGGCTTCTTATTGTGTAGTGCTCTGCCGGAGCTGTATTCATTGTTAAATGCTGCCTGCACTTATGAGGGAGATAATGACGTTCTCTTCTTACAAGTAGCTAGGTAAGCAACTCGGCTTTTATTTATTGTTAATCGGAGATTAGGAATTAGAGCTGTTTTAGTTTGTGTCGTAAAACCAAAACCAAAGTAATCACTGGCCAACGCACAAGAGACACGGACAATCCAATGAACCAATCAAAACTCGAAGCAAAAACATGTAACCTCGTCGAAGCGCGGGAAAGCGTTTGCGAAGGAGTGAACGGTAACGCCACTGAACGGAAACGGTTGCGGCAACGACAACGACAAAAACAAAAGACTCTGTCAATATTTTTTGCCCTGGTATGGGAAACTGTGATAAGACTGGCATGCACACAATACATTTTTATCTTCTCCAAATTCTCCCTCGTGAACAGCGAGGTTTTGCTGAGTGTGTAATGATTTGTTTGGTCAACAGGTATCTGATGAAATGTGCTTCACAAGTTCAACAGGGCGAGGCACCTCCCTCGTCATTACCATTTTTGTCACGCAAACCAGAGCTGTGCTCTGTAACAAGAGGAGAAGGATTCTTGGATCCTCGAGTGCAAAGAAAGCTTTACCAGGATAGAACTTCAAGGTAAGAAAATGGCAGTGATTTTGAAATGGTAGTAACAATGTATTAATATTGTGTATTGGACAAACTAGATGTTGGTGTCTTCTGCTAACTGAGTGTGGATTATTTTAATTAAATAGTTCTTCATTTTATTTTCACTATTTATTTTCTTGTCGATCTCCAGCGAGGTGATGACTGTGGCGGAAAGGCTGCAAAGCAGAATATTATCTGGAATGGATTCTGCTGATGCTTGGAATGAAGTGTCCGTAGACTTATTACGATGTGCTAAGGTAAACCAAAGGTTACAAACATATTTAAATTTGAAAGTACACTGTCAAGGCTGTGCTAGAATCCAAATTTTTATCAGGGGCCTAGTCCAGGAGGCTCGTTGGTCCGAGCCTGCGTTTAAAATGTTCAATAGAGAGAAATTCAGGCTGAAACACTGATGGATGGAATAAAAAAAGCAGTATTCATCACTCATCTAGCGGGAGACTTCTAGATTAGCCAAGTGATAGGTATGTATAGTAATGAATAAAAATTGGCCCATTCTCTGTTATGAAATATCAAAATTTAGGTGCTCTCGAAATGCCCTTTTGAGGGTCTTTATCGGAAGCATACCCCCCACCACTCCACCACCCCCGCCCCCCACCCCCCCCCCCCCCCCCGCCAAAAAAAAGTACGGGTATGGTTTGCTTAAGATTGTAAAAGTATAAAGTTCTGGGATTACAAACCACGAGCTCACAAAATTAAGATTTTTCTTAAGACGCCAAATCTGAGATGTAGCCTTTGTCTTATGCAGTTGTTAGTTAGAAAATGGAACGGTACAACACTTCCCATGGCATGGAACTTTAAACCCACGGTTAAATGATTATTTATTTGCAGGGCTACAGTAACTGTGTAATGGTGTTGTATCTATTGGAGTCGATGGAGACGTTGTCTGGTGTGAGCTCGAATTTGCGCAGGGTACTCAAATCTCTGGCAGATTTATTTGTCCTGTATGGTATTGCAGAGAATTCAGGCAGTTTTCTTGAGGTGAGGGAAAAAGCCTGTGATTAATCTCACAAATATACCACTCAATTCTCAAACCATTACTACTATAAATACAAACAACATCCCTGCTCCCAGGGGGTAAGGTAAAGAATCCGATGCAAACAACGCGTCGGTGGTGTGTCGGCCGACACGCTACCAACGCGTCGGCCGACACACTACCGACGCCTCGGCCGACACACTACCAACGCGTCGGCCGACACACTGCCAACGCGTCGGTCGACACGCTACCGACGCGTCACCAATGTGTCGGCCGACATACTACCGACGCGTCGGCCGACACACTACCGACGCGTCGGCCGACACACTACCGGCGCGTCGGCCGACACACTACTGATGCGTCGGCCGACACACTACCGACGCGTCACCGACGTGTCGGCCGACATACTACCGACGCATCGGCCGACACACTACCGACACCTCACCGACGTGTCGGCCGACATACCACCGACGCGTCACCGACGTGTTGGCGGACATACTACCGACGAGTCGGCCGACACACCACCGACGTGTCGGCCGACACACTACCGACGTGTCGGCCGACACACTACCAACGCGTCGGCCGACACATTACCAACGCGTCGGCCGACACACTACCAACGCGTCGGCCGACACACTACCGGCGCGTCGGCCGACACACTACCGACGCGTCGGCCGACACACCACCGACGCGTCGGCCGACACACCACCGACGTGTCGGCCGACACACCACCAACGCGTCGGCCGACACACTACCGACGCGTCACCAACGTGTCGGCCGACATACTACCGACGCATTGGCCGACACACCACCGACGCGTCACCGACGCGTCGGCCGACACACTACCGGCGCGTCGGCCGACGCGTCACCGACGTGTCGGCCGACATACTACTGACGCATCGGCCGACACGTTGGTGAGGCGTCGGTAGTGTTTTTGCACCACACATCGGTAGTTTGTCGGCCGACACGTCGGTGGTGTGTCGGCCGACTCGTCGGTAGTATGTCCGCCAACACGTCGGTGGTATGTCGGCCGACACGTTGGTGAGGTGTCGGTAGTGTGTTGGCGGACATACTACCGACGAGTCGGCCGACACACCACCGACGTGTCGGCCGACAAACTACCGATGTGTCGGCCGACACACTACCAACGCGCCGGCCGACACATTACCAACGCGTCGGCCGAGACGCTACCGACGCGTCGGCCGACACACTACCGACGCGTCACCAACGTGTCGGCCGACATACTACCGACGCGTCGGCCGACACACCACCGACGCGTCACCGACGTTTGGCCGACACACCACCGACGCGTCGGCCGACACACTACCGACGTGTCGGCCGACACACTACCAACGCGTCGGCCGACACACTACCGACGCGTCGGCCGACACACTACCAACGCGTCGGCCGACACACTACCAATGCGTCGGCCGACACACTACCGACGTGTCGGCCGACACACTACCAACGCGTCTGCCGACACACTACCGACGCGTCGGCCGACACACTACCGACGTGTCGGCCGACACACTACTGACGCGTCAGCCTGCAGACCGACACACTACCGACGCGAAGTGCTACACACTAGGAAAGTTGTTTTTGTCGTTTAATTTTTGATAATTTTTTTTTGCGTGTTGAACTGTTAATTTTTGTTACTTACTTTTCAGCCATAGAAAGAGAGATTGTAAGGACGAAAATTGTGGAAGGACGAGAACACGATACCGACGCCATCTTAAATACTTGAACTTGTACCTAGGCTCCGATCTTTGAAACAGACATCTAGTACCCACTTTCTTTCTTTTAGTCATGTCATGTAAACATGCAAACATGCTAGTATTTGCGTAAAAATTATTTTTAGAAAGAAAGAGATTATCAGAAAGAACTTTATTTAAAGAGGTGCAGCTAACTAATAAGAATAATAACGTGCTCCCCTCCCACCAATGTGGCGTGGGTTCGATTCTGGACCCGGCATCAAATGTGGGTTGAGTTTGTTGTTGGTTCTCGCCCTTGCTTCAAGGGTTTTTCTCCGGATTCTCTAGTTTTCCTCCCTTCACAAAAACCAATTCAACACTTCTAAATTCCAGTTCGAACGGGAATCCGAAGGCCACTGGTTTGCCAGTCCCAAGACGGTTTTTGTGCAATCCTCATCAAACATTGTCAACCAATAGCTTGGAAATAAAATTATTTCTTCCTTTTAACAAGCGGTTCGTTTGAAAAGGATTCCGTGTTCTTTCCTACTTTTCTTCTTGTAGGCGGGAGTCCTGGATTGCGGCCAGATTCAAACCATACGACAACAAGTGTACGCCTTAATGGATAAACTCAGGTTTGTAGTTGAGTTCTTATAGAGAATAAGTTGCAAGATGTTTTTTCCAAGTACACTTTTTTTACGAGAACCTTTCTATACGAACGTTGAGGCTGAGATTTACCAAAGTTTTAAGAACATGCTAAGAGCACATCCAGGCTGAGAGTCGGAGAACGTCTTTATTTTGTCCATTTGTTTTAATTTCTTGTTAAATGAGCAGTATAAATAAATGCAAAACTGTGGTCTAACAGTACAATTAACACAATGATTAAAAGGAAATACCTTAACATTCTCAATGTTGTTTTCGTATTGCATGATACTCTATATAGAACATTTCAATTTGTAGCCCAACTTAGACTTATAACGTGTAATTAAGGACGTCTGAAGAACGTTTTCAGCCTCAAATCGTAAAAAAAAAATAAAAACGCTCAGCCTCGGCTCCCAAATAAAAAAAGAGCGTATACATTGCAACTAAACTTACATGTGTCGTCTTGTATTTCAGTTTTTAACGCTTATTGTTGTTTCAAACGTGCAGGCCTGAAGCGGTGTCTCTGGTAGACGCCTTTGATCATTCAGACTATGTACTCAATTCAGCGCTTGGACGCTACGATGGCAACGTATATGAAGACCTTTTTAGATGGGCTCAGAGATCAGTCTTAAATAACGAACAGGTAGTGTTGGCTGACAAGTGTGCATTTAATCTTTGAAGATAATTAATTAAAAATAATTTCGGCTGTACTAAATTCGTGACAGCGGGAACTAGATCATAAATAGTTATAGTGGAAACCGGTTAATGCGGACACCACAGGGTCACCACGCAAGAGTGTCCTTATTAACAGGGTTGCCCTTGTCAGGAAATAGTCAGGGAAAATAAATTCTTGAAGGTCAGGGAATTTAATTTTTATTTTGACTCATGCAGTCAAAATTGAAATTTTGAATAAACGCAGGGAAAAGTTGCAATTTTACATAACTGATGTAATACCATTGAACATGTAACATTCCCGGGTCCATGTGATGTGCGAAATGTTTTTGTTTTGGAAGCGGATGCTAGAGCCCGCTACTGTATCTGACAGTCTGTATCTATTTGGTCAGAGAAATGTTATATTTATCAGGGAAAAGTCAGGGAATTTTGAAAACTGATATGTGTAGTAACGATAATTAAGCCGGCTCTAAGAATAATGCAACTTTAATTTCATTTCAGGTGCTGCCAGGATACTACAAATACCTGCGGCCATTAATGAACAGCAGCAAATCCAAATTGTAGTCAGAATTTTAATATCATTTATGAGAGAGGACGTATAACATTTTACCTATCAATCAAAACTATTTTGGTGAAAGTGAACGGTACTTTTATCGAGGTTTTATGATTTTGTTTTTATTAGGCATTATTATGAAGATCAGTGCTGATATAAATAGCACGGTTTTATCTATCCAATAGTTAGTTTGTAACCGTTTTCATTATTGCAATCTATATGACACTAGGGTAGTAATACAATTTGTAGAAATGAACCACACACGGAATTTTCTTGCGATTTGTTTGATACTATTACGCATTGCCAACGGGCAGAAAGGTTTGATTTTACTATAATTCAATCTACGTGGTTAAACCGCATTATATTCTTTAGACTAAACTTTGCACGGCATGACGAATGTTTAGGACTGTCAAATTTTAGTTTATAAAATTCACTCGACACTTGAGAATTTAGTTTTGTTTTCTTGATGTTCAATGGGTCTAAAGGAAAAAAATATATAATAGCCTAGAATGGGGTTTTTATTTGATAAGACTTTCGCTCGCCCAGCCGATGAATGACCAGTTTGTTGCTTGTGTGAAGCTCAAGTATTAAATGCAAACCTTTTCCCCTACCTCTCCAATGAGATAAAAACGATTATTTTTTATGAAACTGCACGTTAATACAATATCGACATTAATAAAGCATCTTTGTCTATATATTTTTGTATGATCTAGTTGGTAAGTGATTTGATGTAAACTACATTCGTTTCCTTATAAGAGCCCACAAATATGTCAACGCAAAGAAATTGCCCACCGGTAACTAAGTTCAACTGCAGCATGTCTTCCTAAATACCTCGTGGGGCTGAAAAATCAAGACAAAAAGTGCTCCCTCGCTACCACCCATCTCTCCTTTGAAAACCCTCGAAATGACGTCATAAGATGCTCAAAACTCAAGTGGAACCACTAGCCGTTTGGTGAATGGTTTCACTAAAAGTTTCACTGCAACGTGTATGGCGTAATTTCTATTGTCTACTAGAGTGTATCGTAGATCATGGAACAATGTGGTCGATTTGTTTATCAGGAACCATTATTGTGGACGCAGTCCCCGATTATGGCTCCTGGTTTTATACAAAAATCAGCGCAAACTCGCGCGCGCTTGTGACAGCACGTGAAATCACAGTTTTTCCACTTAAAGTCAACTATTGTGTAGGAAATTTCGCCCAAATGTTCATAACGTGCCGGATTTTGGTTTTAGAATAGAGGCGACAATTTCTCATTTTACTGATCAGTACTCTCATCGACCATAGACTCGACCAGTGAGCGCGCGAGAGAGTTTCTCAGTTATTGTATAAAGATCTTAGACCAATTTGACCAATCAGTTAGTTCATAAGGTTTCATAAACGGATCTCGTACTTGTACTACTGACATACAATAGGGTATGGTACCTTAGAACACCAGTTCAACTACTCGATACAGGCCGTTCTATTTCTGCAATACTTCGTACACTCGTATTTTCAATAGTGTTATCCAGAACTGTGGTAAATGACTGTTAAGTTCAAAAAACCGCATCTTGGTCAGGCACTTATGATTTTTTGTACCTGATTTTTTAGAAATGATGAAGACATTATCACTCCGATCAGGCGGTGATTTTATTTATAGTATTCGTAGAACTTGTCTGGTTGATTTAATGATACAAGAAAAAAATCAGAGACTGATGTGATCTAAGGACTTGTGTACCGACGCTTAGAGCTTAAGGATAATCTGAAATGGGACTTCCTAAAAAGGTACTCTAATTCAACGGATCCACAAGTTTAATGAGTAGGCCTGGGATGGAGTGCTTCCGCTGTTCGAGTCGCTACCAAAGTCATGTTCTTCTCCGTTACGAAGAACAAAAGAAGCCTCGTTAGATTCTTTTATCCCAATCCCGTGAGCAAGCACTTCCTCCTCCACCAATCATCATCACTGCTCCATCACCACTATCCCAGTCACACCAGAAGCCGATCTTGTTGGCGCTTTAGATGTTTCCACTGCACTCAGCCTGTTGAAACCCGTCTGTTGACATGAACTGACCGCCATATTGAGCCGTACAACTTCCCAGACACTGGTTACCGGCCCAAACTTTGTCATCTCTAAAGTCGCCATAACTTGTGATTTTAGATCGGAATGTTTCTCCAGACAGACAATTACCTGTGGTCTGTAACAGAGGTGCCTGGCTGAGGTCATCACTGCAAGTGATCTTAAACTCTTTGCCACTGACCAACCAAAAGGCTGGTGAGATCATGTCAGCGTTGATAGAGGCATTAGTTGTTGTTCCTATGGCAACCCGCTGGTATACCACCAGTGTCCGTCGTCGCGCATCCAGTTTTTGTCGTCAGTGTTAAGAGTCCATCCTTTGTCGTCATCAGTCATGTGACATTATGCCTGATTGAAAGCAAAGAGATAAATAAGATAGGGTTTGGCTTAGTGTCTTCCTGAGAGTAGCAGTGTATAATCCTGTTAACACTGCTCCCAATATTGTCGAATTACGTCCTACTCATCTGCAGGAATTTTTTATCCCCATTGCACAAAAGCATTTTTTTAAGGCTCAAGTTTTTTTACGGCGGAACAATAGAATTTTTTCTTATGGGAGAAAATGTTCATTCTGATGGAAAACAATTTTATTTTTACTGCCATGCCCGGTGCCATGCAACATGAGCGCCGGGCAAAACCTCTATTGATGTAATATACACTGTCTGCACATTTATGTTTTCAATATAAGTTTTAGTTATTAGCCTAGCTGCCTTTGGCGCGCGCGAGATAGCGGAGCACTATACCTTTGAAAATTTTGAAAACACATCAAGGTGAAAAGTTTTGCTAATCACGTGATTGTAGTCATACGTCCGTACGCCACTTGCACTGCGCGTGCTGAACCCTATACTTTTTAACAATTTGTATCGATAGCTGAACAGTTAATCTTAATTGTATTTGTCGCCGGTCGCATTTTCTTCTTCTTCTTCTTCCTGGGTGACTCACCTCCTTCAATTCTGAAGATTCTCGTGAGCGTATAACTAAAAAAACTAAAAATTAGGGTAAGGCTTAAATGCTATGATAAAAGACTAAGTAATAATAATAATACTAATAATAAAGTCAAAGTTAACATCGTTTGGTTTGGCCCTGGTCAGACGGCAGGCTTTTCTTGAAGGCCATCAAGTTTGGGGCATTTACTGTTTCATTGGCCAGGCTGTTCCACTCTCGTATCGTTCTTGGGAAAAACGAGTACATGTGGTAGTCCGTCTTTGAGCGGGGAATTTTGTACGCATTTGAATTTACGTGCCGTGATCTCCTTTGAAGTGGTGTCATGAACTCTTGAGCGTCCATGGCAATCAAGCCTTTATGAATTTTATACATCATGCAGAGTCTAAGTGTCTGTCTCCTAGTTTGAAGGGAAGTCCAGCCGAGCTCATATAGCATGTCCCCTACGCTGGATGTATTGTTGTATCTGCCAAGAACAAATCTCGCTGCCCGACGCTGCACCATCTCGAGCTTGTAGATGTTTCCCTGTGTAGATGTTTTCCTTTGCGTAACTCTTTAACAAGCGAGTAACTTATTATAAGTTTCTTAAATTGCAAGTCAACTGAATGATGTGGACGTTTCCATTGGTTTGATGGAAGGGACCGGTCATTATTACCCGCAGCGGGGGTGGGGGGTGGGGGGCCACTAAAGATGTGAAGAGGTGGGCTCAAAATTTGTGACCGTGACCCTCACCCAAATCGGAGCCCACAACATTGTGACCCTCCCCAAATCGGAGCCCCCCCAAATTGTGGCCCTCTCCTTTGAATGGACAATTTTTTGTTTTATTGTATTTTGTTTCCATTTTTTGTTTGTTGTCTACGTTTATGCCATTGGTGAGTTTTCTAACTGAAATTGGCAAAAATAGTGGAAATACTGTTTCTGGGACTATCACTGATTACATACATTCTTTGGTGGTAATTTTCTACTTTAAAATGGACTGTTTGAAACAAATGATTGCATCCAATTGCGTGAGGCTTGCGAGGCCTGGATTAACAGCTGTTCTTAATACAAGCAAGTTTAGAAAAATTATATTTTAAAGGCCTTCCAAAATCGCTAGAAATGCATCTGAAACTGCTGAGTTGAATGAAATCCGAAGAAAGCAAGTGAAACACAATTTTCTTCCACGTGAAATTGAAGATTTGTTACTGATTCTTGGTTTAGGCGTTCCATACAAGGGGTGTGTTTACATCTCAAAATGAATGAGGATTGTTTTTAATACTATTTCCAAAACTCGAGCTCGTGTTTCATCGGGATATCCAAACACCGAGAAACAAATGAAAGCACGAGGCCGTAGGCCAAGTGCCTTTATTGTTGCGAGGTGTTTGGATACCCCGATGAAAAACGAGCTCGAGTTCTGGAAATAACTTCTCAAATGCAACAATAGGAAATTATGCAGTGACATGTTTTGTCAAATGAAACAATAAAAAATTATGCAGTGTCAAATTTTTGCCCTTTTCTGTAAGAACGCGATTGCATGCATGATTCATTAGCGTCCCAACCATGAGCGAGGAAGGAGCGGCGTGGTTAGGAGCCGAAAATGGCTTACGAGGAAGAGAATTAAGTCAAGAAAGCCGTATTTCCCGTCAACAAGGTATAAAAACAAATAGGCGTTAACGTTTTTAAACAATGGCGAAGAACTCGGGTGGAGAAAAATTTCCATTCTTTCAGGAGGCCCGTTTAGAGATTACAATTTGCATTAGATTTCGAAGCGTTCGACTCTCTGAATTGTTGGCAAAAAGAGAACGAAGAATTATGTCCACCAAAAACAATTTATGTAATAGTATTTAGTATCCGACGCTATCTGTATTTAAGGATTATTGTTAGCACTATTTCGGATTTCACGAGTTGTATTGTTAAAAAATTTAAAGGATACTACGGACTAATAAATATTCATTGATTTTGTGTAAGTTGTCGATGTGCATACTTTTAGTGGTATATACCACTCTCACTGGAGATTGGTATACTGTTTTTCATTGGGTATCCAAATGCATGCACGTGATGTGGTGTACATCTCATGATTGGAAGTTAACTTAATAAATTATTAATGAGTTTGAGAACAACTTCTCCACAACCTGACATAAAATGTAGGTACTATGTTTCACATCGAATAAGCAAAGTTTTTAACGCCCTAAGCTTAAATTAAAACTATTTCTCACCGATTTTAGTCTCACATTTATCTCCAGTCCATGGTGTTTTGCACGAACATGAAAATGTCTGTTTCTTTTCGTCAGGCACACAAGAACCACCATTAAGGCAGCCGGTCATCAGACATCCCTAAATGAAAATAAATCCCAGTTTTAAAGTTATGAACATTTTAAAACAACAACACATCAAAAGAGAGTATTAGAAAGTAAGAATTTGTTTAAGCAGGGTAGCCCATTCAGCTCGTAGGCTGGTATCCACAAGGGGCAAGGTGTTGAGCAACATTTTCATTGTAACACTTACGCAAAGTACGACACTGCCATTTTACGTTATATTCCTCTGACTTCCTCGTGATATTCTTTCCTTCCTTTTGATCAGATCGAGCATAAACTTTAAGGCGAAAAAGCGCGTTCGAAGTAGTGTTTGTTGAGTAAATTGAGTTGTCGTTGAGTATACATTGCTGAGTAGTAAATACCCTCCAATCCCTTTATACCGGTCTTATGGACTGTCCGTAAAGAGAGGTTCTTCTACATTTTTTTTTAAAAGAACCTTTTTTATCAGAACATTGAGGCTGAGATTTACTAACATTTTAAGCAGATTCTTAGAACATACCCCGGGCTGAGAGTCGGAGAACGTCTTTATTTTGGCCATTTGTTTTAATTTTTGTAAAATAAGTAGCATAAATAAATGCAAAACCGTGGTGTAACGGTAGTTAACTGAATGCGGCACAAGGTAAGGGCAGGCCGCCACCATGTCAAGAGCAACTTGATACACCAGATTCGGCGAAAAATGCTGTTTGATACGTTTTGTGGTTTCGCCCCATTGATTTAATGAAATACTATAACATGTAACTTAAGAACGTCTTAAGTACATTTTCAGCCTCAAATCGTGAAAAAAAAAACGCTAAGCCTCAGCCCCAAAATTAGACGGTCTTATAAAAAAGTGTATATTTGTTATATTATGATGACAGCACTACAACACCATATCTGCTTTTGCACTTGTTTTCATTAAAGTATCGTGCTTTCAGATGACAAAACCTAGCCTTTATCCTTAAAAATCAACTAAAAACACTTTACCTTCAAAAGCATGGAAAAAGTAACCCCTTGGTGGTCTTGTAACTGGTTAGTCTTCTCACTGATGAGAGAGACCTCATATCTAAACAGTTCGCATATTCCTTTGCCGTTCTGCCCGGATGGGGCCTTGAAATTTGTGCCCGTACACCAGGGGTTTCTCAAGCACAAATGGCTGCATGACATTAAGGTGTCTCTCTACAGTTTTTCCTGGACCATACCAAACATTTTTATTTGGCCTTTTAACAAACTTCCCGGACTCGGATCGATGTGAAATTTACACCAGATATTGGAATTGGATTGAAGTTTGATATGAAATATTTTTTAGGAAAATCGATATTTCCATGGCAACGAAAAACAGAAAAACAAGATATCAGTTAAACTTGAATTCTACGCGAATAAGATTTGACGTAAAAAAACTAACACCAGTATCTGAAACTATGCTGTACTGCACATCAAATATGCAAGAATAAAAAAATTCTGTATGTTTGATTTCGAATAAATCGAAAATATATTTCAAACCATGCTTTTTGCATTATAATGATAAACGGACCGAGACGCGGACACTGCTTTGATGAAATTACTTCGAAATAACACTAAAATGTGTATTAACTTATCTTTCGTCGCCGTGAAAGTTTTGTTGATTTTCGTTATCGCGATCCCGAGAATTGGATATTTTCATACGGTCACTACCAATGTAATTTTTGGTAAATTTTCTACTTTTAGCGCTTTTTCAAAAATCTCCAAAACGGCTCCAACGATTTTGTTAAAACTTTCACAACGCAAACTTGATAATGCAAAGAATTTAATTCCAAAGTTTTATTAACGTTGATTTACTGGAACACGTCCAAATTTATCCTTAAAGAAGGCGTTCGAACCGACGAAAAAGTTGCGTTACAAATTCAGCTTTCGCAATTTATGCTAAAATATTCAAATCAATGTTTTTTACATTCCATCATGATGAATACAGTTCGTTGCTATTGTTTTCAATATTGTGTTTTTTTCCCTCAGTCTTCTGCTCACTCTTCTGCTCAATTCTCGGGATCGCGATAACGAAAATCAACAAAACTTTCACGGCGACGAAAGATAAGTTAATACACATTTTGGTGTTATTTCGAAGTAATTTCATCAAAGCAGTGTCCGCGTCTCGGTCCGTTTATCATTATGATGCAAAAAGCATGGTTTGAAATATATTTTCGATTTATTCGAAATCAAACATACAGAATTTTTTATTCTTGCATATTTGATGTGCAGTACAGCATAGTTTCAGATACTGGTGTTAGTTTTTTTACGTCAAATCTTATTCGCGTAGAATTCAAGTTTAACTGATATCTTGTTTTTCTGTTTTTCATTGCCATGGAAAAATCGATTTTCCTAAAAAATATTTCATATCAAACTTCAATCCAATTCCAATATCTGGTGTAAATTTCACATCGATCCGAGTCCGGGAAGTTTGTTAAACGGCCAAATAAAAATGTTTGGTATGGTCCAGAAACCAACGTGTCGGCCGACGCGTTGGCCGACACACTACCGACACACCACCGACGCGTCGGCCGACACATTACCGACGCGTCGGCCGACACACTACAGAAAGGGAAAGAAAAAATAGCAATACCTGCGATGATACGGACGATTACTTTGCATGTGAAGCAAGGAATTAAAGGGAAAGATAGCTAGCAATCAGAACACGAAACGAAAGAGAATCGGCTACGCCATTTTTAATTGTGTCCGTACAATAACTAGTTTCTAGTCTCTCTCGGTGGTATTTATAAGCTTGTGAGGGCGGGGTTATAAAGAGTTTCGTCATTCTGGAATGTTAGGAAACCTTAAGAGGGGGACATGGGAGTCGAGGAATAAGATAAATAATCATTGATTGTTGATCATTAACTTTCTTTTATTTGGTGGCTCCTAAAGGAGCCGTTTTTTTGTTTGTTTTTAGACAGCCCTTTGCGAATAAAAGGCGTCTTCCACGGCCAGCGGCAACAGCGTCTTGTTCACTCGAAGGCGTTTGACAATAGGCAGCAGGCCACCTAGCTGCTTTCTGCACTCGTACTCGATGGTCTTCACGGACAGTTTGGGATCGCCCAGCCTCTCAAGCGTGCTCTCGTAGGTGACGTTGTTTGCGATCTTTAGTTCAGTAATTCCAAGGAAATCGCGAATGATACTTCGGGCAGTACCGGCCAGCCTGTACGCGTTGTTTAAGCTGCACTTCTTCTCTCTGATGACGGACAGCACAGCCTGATAACGCCTGTGGATTTCCTCAAGGTCGTTTCTGTCTACTTTGGCGACTGCCTGCTGGTTGGTTGGCGGCTCTGGCTGGTCCTGTAACTCTCGCAGCTGTGCTTGCAATCCCTCGATCTGACGGTCTTTCTCTCGCATTTTCCGCCTGTAGTTGGCGAGGCGTTGTTCGGTCTCGCGAACGAACCCGGCCATTTCCTCTGCGTCTTTCTGCGCCTGCTGAAGCTGCTCATCCTTCTCCTTGTTGCTCTCTTCAAGGGCAT
Source organism: Meandrina meandrites (assembly GCA_963693305.1). Classification (NCBI taxonomy): domain Eukaryota; kingdom Metazoa; phylum Cnidaria; class Anthozoa; order Scleractinia; family Meandrinidae; genus Meandrina; species Meandrina meandrites. The sequence goes on along the minus strand of OY855907.1, from coordinate 19,236,717 downwards.
CGAACGCGGCCTTCAGATCTTGGTAGGCCTTCCCAAGACGCTGGTTTTTCTGCTGTAATTGCTTACAGACAGACTTGTAGTCCGTAACCGGGGTTGAGGCGTTCTGTGGCGGCTGCGATGGTGGTGGTGTGGTGCTGGCTGCGGACTGCTGTGGCTCCTGTGTCGGTTTAGCTGGCGGCGCACGCTCCTTTCTCTTTGTTGTTTTACGTTTTTTCGGTTGCGGTTGTTGACAGTCGCAGCGGCGATTGTCGCCATTGCACAAGCCGCAAATAACTAGATAGCGTTAGTTCCTGTGATTGGTTTAATAGAATAACGTTCGATCCTAATCTCATTTGCATGTTAGTTAAATGCTTTCAATTCAACTTTTTATCAAAAACTAGTAAAATGGAGTTCCGCGATCTTCTTGTCATATTAGGTAGTTTTCATAGTGTTTTCAACTTTTTAGTAACTCGTCAACTTTTAGCGAGTCAACGCCAGTGTTCTCGATGTGATTCTGAAATGGAATTAACAGAGACAGCACGGGTAAATGATGGTTACATGTGGCGCTGTACAAACAGCCGCTGTCGAACCTGGCTTTCTATAAGGTCAGGCTCGTTCTTCGAGGGTTCCAACATCCCGCTGAGTACGTGGCTTCATCTAATGTTCCTGTGGGCTATTAAGGTATCTGGAAGTAACATCGCCAGGCTGACTAGCCTTTCAAAGCCCACTGTGATCCGGGCGCTGAGCGATATAAGAACGGTATGCTCGACCAAGATTCTGAACGCTGACATGAAGATCGGAGGCGTAGGAAAAACAGTGGAGATCGACGAGTCAAAGTTTGGAGCCAAGCGAAAGTACCAGCGAGGCAGAGTCTCAGAAGGTCCGTGGGTTTTCGGAGCCGTGGAGCGAGGATCACAAAAAGCGTTACTATTCCGTGTTCCCGACCGTACCAGAGACACACTTGTCCACCGCCTGATCACCACACATATTCAACCTGGAACCGTGATCTACTCTGACCAGTTTAGTCCGTACATCCCACTTAACCAGCTCGGATACATTCACCTATCGGTGAATCATTCGAAGAACTTCGTTGATCCTGACAGCAGCGCACACACAAACACCATCGAAGGCTTGTGGGCTTTAGTGAAGAAAAAGCTTAAGTCCATGTCAGGAACCCTCTATGAGCATCTACCGAGCTACTTCGACGAATTCATGTGGTTCCGCAACTTCGGGGGTGACGCATCATTCCAACAGCTACTGCAAGACATCGCTGAGCAGTTTCCTTTGCAGTAAATAAATCTCTATTTAAACAACGGCTCCTTTAGGAGCCACCACATACAAGAAAGGAAATAACCAATGAGTTAGTAATCTGTGAATTAACCAACGCGTCGGTGAATTACCAAAGTCAGAAGTCCATAACTAGAAGTCTACATCTGGTATTGGGGCGCGTGCTATGTCTTTCGCGTGTAGGCTATTTTTAGAAACTAACGTCTCGCGAGAAAATGACGTAACCCACTATTTCGACACCATTGGAGTTCTAAGTTGCGGCCGAATATTTTGGAAAGTGGCAGGTGAAATAAATCAAATCACATCAAAACACTTGACAGGCCATTCTCTTTAATTCTCACATTTCGACAGAAGTAGTATCGTAGATAGTGATTTCAAACGTCTGTTCAGTGGCATTTGAAGGCGAGTGAAAAAGAAACCCGTCGCCGGGTTTCCGTAGACAAACTCACAAAACAAACAGGTCGACTTTTTATAATTTACGAGAGAATTTATGAACAGAAGTTCCCCAAACTTTTAGTAGTTAAGTGTGTCTTTTAATATTTTGTACAGCATATCCTCGTGTTAAAATACTGAACAACATACACAACACAATAGCTGCACACTGCGAAGTGCCCGAGAAGCACAACTTGAATTAAACTTTTGACGGATGTGAATGAAATCATCATTGTTCGATGAATTAAACTCGTATTTCTATTCATATTAAAACAAGTACATTACCTTAGTCAGTCTTTTGTTTTCATGCCGTCCTTATAATTCCAAAAACATGCGAAACTCGCCAAACTTGTCGTTTTCTCTGAATGTTGTTCTCAAACGAATCAAACTTCATTCTGTTCATTCCGCGCTCGATGTTGAGCGCTTCAGGGACCACGGTTTTGTTTTTCAAAATAGCAACGAACCTGTGCCAAAATGCACTTGCTCTCTTAATGCCTGTCTTCATCTTGAGAGTACCATTAATCTTTAGTGTCTTCGCATTTTGAATTTGACTCGGAATTAGTCCATCTTGCCCGCTGCCATTTCGTATTCTGACTCCAAAACACTGAGGTCCTCTCGCTTATTTGGATGCTCCGAATTTTTACAACTTCGATGCTATCGTCATCGATGAAAGATGGCCTGGTGATTCTTGTCCGGACGATTTAATCCTCACAAAACGGAAATTACGATGACCAACAAACAGAAATTTCGTAATGCCGTTCGCTCAGCCGTTCGCTCGAGTTCACTCGTCCTCTGCAGTTCTGCTTTTCTTCAAAAATTTGTTCAACCAATCAAAGGTGCGAATTAAAAAATACTTCAATGTGATTGGCTACTTTTTCGCGGCAAAGCTGTTTTAAAAATAGCCTACACGCGAGGAACGCGAGGTACACGCGAAAGACATATCTCAAAGCCTATTAAGGACGGTGCCTACTAATAGCGAGGTATTTTTGCCCGGCCAATGACTATGCAAGGGAAGTAAATGTTACCAAGGGCTATTAAAATCCAAAAAGAAAATTGGGGGTAGCCACGCAAATTTTCGAGATAATTAGGTTTGAACTCTTGAAAAAAGTGCTGACGTGGCATTTTCAAAAAACGTAAAAGGAAATGAAATTTCCTTACAAATTACCTTTGAATTTGGTTTTTCATGAACAAAATCAACATTAAATATAACGATCTTAAAAATAACTAACAAATGCTATCTTTGAAACTGCGTGAACCACGTTTTTATTAACAAAACGAGTGCACTTGAGCCATTTTTGACTCTAACAGCTCTCTCTTGCAAGGCCAGTGAAACAGCCTAAACAATTTTTGCATTGAACGAAAAATTAATCATGCGTTCTATAGACTTACCACTTCCATTTTATAAAATAAAAAGTATGGGTCACCACGCGTTTTTAAAAGTTATACGAGTTGTATGGAATCGCTTTTCAGGTCAGTTACACTTTTCCTATCTCCTCCCTAGAGAGTTAAATATTTGCTTCTCGCGCAATTTTTCACGCGTGCACTACGCCATATGT